>ML803851.1:82852-93616 GCA_009831015.1 Picea engelmannii | reverse complement strand
GGGGGTCCGGAATCATGGATAACAAAGGCGCACATCTGAATGGCTGAGGTGTCAGCACCCAGATCCACAGTTGAGATTAAATTCTGGACCCCCCTGACCGTTATGCTTTTAACGATTGGGGGGAGGTCCGGAATGGAATGGTTTTATGGAGGGCTCCCTCCTCTAACGTGGCATGAATCCATTGCTCCAGACTCCCACCACTTACCACAAACCATTTTTCTACTTACCACTTACCATTTTTCTAACATACACCTGCCGCCCCATGACATCATTTTCCAGTTTTTCTCCTAATGGTCATGTCTCATAACTCTGTTAATCCATTCTACCTGTCCCAACGTGTCATTCATCAATTGCTTTAGACTTCTTCTGTTCCATACAACTTACCACCATACCGACAATACCACTTACCACCTCAAGGGGGGTCCAGAATAGTGGTATCGGGAGGGACACTTGTCACATCCAGGTGATTTCGGACCTCCCCCTCCCAATACTACTTACCACCTCGGAGGGGTCCGTAATACCACTTACCTCTCCAAAACCACCCTCCCCCATTTTCACAAAACCGTTTTTTTTTTAGTTTTGACACCTTGCCTTGCAAAGTGGATTATGGGCAAATGAAGATTAAATTTAAAAGAAAAAAAGAGGTTTTTGTTCATCACGGGATAAAGAACAAAAACCTCTCTCATTTTTTTCATAGGTGCCACCAGTTGGGAGAATAGAATCTTTCTTTCAACCTCATTTTTTGGATTTTTGGTTTTCCTGTTACAGTCCCGATTTTACAGGCGATGTTACGGCGAGCTGGAGGGGAATTTGGAAAAACCGAAAGAGATTTTTGTCCAGCACATGCCCTTATACAATAACCTCTTGCATTTTTTTCCCAGGTGTCATAATGTAAGAGAAACAAATGTCTGAGTGGACCTCTTTTTCGCAGAAATCCGACCCATTTTTCATGGTGGACAGTTCAAGATTTTTGGAGATTTGTGGCTATTTTTGGCCGAGGCGGTTGAATCCAACTTTTGAAACTTGTTGGGAGATCTCTCCTAATTATTCATATGATATTAATGTAAAAGGGGGATCAATCAGGGGACCATGATTGAGTTTTTTGTAAAACAGCTCACTGAGCTTTCTGTATTTTTATCAATTCAATAATACAGTCACAACAGTTACTGGATTCATGCGTCATTTTTGGTGGTGATGTTTTCCTCATTCACTGTAATTTGTTTCCATTGTATTTATTAAGTTATTAATACTTTGAAATATGCAAAGAAGTTCGAAGAACGGAATTTGTTGAGACATACACTTTGTTTCTGGCTTTGACATAATTGTCAATGTTTTCTCCTCAAAGGTTAATTTTAGGATTCTTGATTTCCCTGTCATTGCCTGGTCCTCTCATCTTGCTCCTCTGAATCCAAAATCAAATTCAAAGAATCCACCAAGACTTGTTTTTTATTGAGCTTCAGATTGCGACTCCATTGCCCATGGTTCATTTTCTTTGCCCCTACCAATTCAAAATCCAAACTCTGAACCCATTAACTAGCCTAATATCTATTCAAACAAAGCTATATCACATAGAGAGATCCCTCTCTGAGTCTTGGAAGGCTAGATCCAAGACTCGAAGTGGTTTTGAGGTTGCCTCTGTGACTGCCTTCACTAGCTTGGGCAAATTACAGAGGGCTAACAATAACCATGTTTTATAAGAGTCATAACGGTATCTCTACTACAAAAGCAGTCAATGCTTCAGCATGGCAACTCCACGAACTCTCCTTCACGCAACAATATGGGCTATGCACATACAGTCACCTTGTATTGGTTAACAGTTCGAGCTCTGGACCGATTTGATTATTTCCCGTAGGATTTATGAGCTAAAAGAACAAAATACATCTCATAACCTTTTTGTAAGTATCATCGATCGGAATTCATGGCACCTCCATTTCAAAATCAACACCAATATAGAAAAGCGTGCTCTGGATGGAATAACGAGTTTTAGATAAAATGGTTATAGTGGCTTGGATTTCTGGCACATCGAGATCTCTTCCAGGATCCGGATTCAACTCAATCAAATGTAAACTCGACTCTTTTAACGACTCTTCGGCTCTTTCCCCGTGGCTAGGGTTGCGCGGATCTCTGACGCTCTTCACCAGTTCTCTGCACGCTTCTCAGTTGTGGTTCCATCTGTGTTGACAATCCAGCCAACCTCTGCGCACAATTCACCAATGCTCCTCTTAGTTGTAGCAAATCTTCTTTCCTCCACACAAGTAGTGCTCTACGCATATCTTCTCAGGTAGCGCTAACATAGACAACGATGACCACAAAGAGGTGGCCCAACACAACACTCTAAACTAAACGAGTTCTCACACAAAAAACTATAGAGACAATCACAAACAATCCTACAATAAATTAATTATCACATTTCTCTCATATACCTGAACCCTCCAAGTATATATCGACAGTTAGTGCAGGCCGTGTACTAACAAAAAAACTGTAAGCAATATCTTCCTCCAAGCCCCTATTTCTTCACGGTGGAAGCGTTTCGGCTCTCAACGTCAATGAAGTCTAGGAGAGCCTCAGGCTGCTTTCCAAATTTTGATATTCTTTTGTACTCCGTAATGATAGAAATTTGCTCTTATATATAAAGTTAGATTTTACTTGGAAAAAATCTCAAGAGCTGACTTGTGTGAAAAATGCATAAATTTTTGAACTGCCTGAAGTCCAAAACTCATGGTCGAAGTTCTAAACAAATTTGATTCAGCAGGCAAGATGTTAATTAATTATACAAAGAGCAAGAGCAATCTTCTCTTCTAAATTATTTTTGGTAGGTTTTTGGGTGATCCTTTTTAAAATTTTCAGTCAAGAATTTTGATTGATTTTTTTAAGTATCTGGGTTGATTTAAAAAACATAAAACATTAATCCATAAGAAATTCATCTTATCCCTGAAAATTTAACCTAATTCAAACCTAATTTTTTAGGTTAAAATATTGGTCCCTAGGTATCTTACTCCATTATACAAACCTTCTTTATACGCCGCTTCCATTTAGCGATGGCTTGCTCTGACCAGACAACTCCATTCCTATGAATATGTCGAAGGAATCCCAAACACTTTTTGTCAATTCTCAAATACATCACATCTGTTAATTTCAAGTACCGAAATATGTCTCTGATATGATTGTTAATTTTTATTCATCCGTGATACCAGTACTTCGACCAAGAGAGAATCGGAGTATCGACAAAATAAAAATAAAAATGCAGTAGTTTGAAAATTCTGACGCTCTCTTAAATTATTATTATGGGAAGACAAATTCTCATCTTATCCAAAAACGCGTCAGCATTTCCGGGCACGTTTCTTATGGCAATCCTGCAGTGGATCAATGCTACCCACTCCCAGTTACAACCAATAACTGTTCAACAAGAAATTTTCGAACTTGCATTGTCATTTACTATTAAACTGTTAAAAGGAGTTTCTACAACCCGCAGTTTGCCATTTACCATATAGTACGAGTATTTATTTGTTTTTAATTTATTTAACTATTATATATGAGTAATTCGAGAATGATAGTTGTTTTGCAGGAGCCCTTGAAATTCAAAGAGTGGGCAAGCTCAATTTTCATTTTGTATATTACAGAACTGTATGTGTTATTTGTAGGACATAGAACAACAGGGATTGAATCTAAGTCCGCCATCCCAAGAACGGAACCACAGGGACCGAACCTAAAGCCCGCCATCCCAAGAACCTGTGATTCAAAAAATGTTCACTATTTTTTTTTGTGTGTTTTTTGTCCACGAGGGTATGTAAAACGCAAGTAACGTAAACTATTTCGACAATGTTAACTTTTTTGGACATGATGGCCTTCAAATTCAAATAGTCCGCAAATCCGATTGTCAATTTCTATATCGCCGAAGTCTCCGATTGTCAATTTTCAACAGCCTATCCTCACAACACGCGATGCAAAAACTGATTAAGTATGGGATGACGGCTTCATGTAGGCTGTATATATCTACTCTATAAAATTACATATTTCCTATGTTTAATCTATGATGTTCAAGAAACCTGTAATTTAATAAATTTCAATGTTTTATGTCCATGAGCCCTACTGTTAAAGAAAATTAATTCGGAAACGCTAACGTATACACCATAGTTCGATACAACCTATCCATGAAGGCGCGTCCATAATACTGGCTAAGTATGGAACCCAACTGCGGTCGATCGGAATGATTGTGAAACTCTGGTTGTTGACCGATTGTTAATTTGTATATCGCAAAACTCTCCGATTGTCAATTTTCAGCCGCCTACCCCGTCAACCCGCGATGTAAAAACTGGTAAGTATGGGATGACGACTCTGCGGTTTAGGAAACCTATAATTTCATAAATTGCATTCTCTTCTGCCCATGATTCTTTTAAAGAAAACTAATTCGGGAAAGCTAATGTATACACCGAACACA
Organism: Picea engelmannii; assembly: GCA_009831015.1. Classification (NCBI taxonomy): domain Eukaryota; kingdom Viridiplantae; phylum Streptophyta; class Pinopsida; order Pinales; family Pinaceae; genus Picea; species Picea engelmannii. Next base: position 89,178 of record ML803851.1, on the reverse strand, counting down.
ACCTGTCATAGTCCGATAGAACCTATTCGCGAAGCCACGTCCATAAAAGTGGCCAACTATGCAACCGAACGATGGTCGCTCGGAATGACCACATAAACGCGAAAAACTAGAGTCAAACGCAGTTTACAACAAGAAAGTAAAAGCATATCTCCCACACAACAAAAACCATTGTCATAACTATAAAACCATAGTAACATAGAATCCATGTAAAAAGAATCGACAACCATGAAATATATTTTGAGGCCAACAAACTTTGTTTCAACGCATAATAGATGCAATTTACACCACCTGCAATTCTTTAGTCTGTTATTTTATCTTAATAGTATTCTATGCAAACTACAGTGCAAAACAAAATGTGGCCAAAGATCTAACCGTAGATGCAGCATCCCAACATTTTCAAACCCTAACCAAACAACAGCAAGCACTAAACAAGAACCCAACTAAAAAGCACTAAAAGGCCCACATGCAGGCGCAGGACCGGTACCCTGCAAAGTCGAATCAAGCAACAATAAACAACATACAACGAAGAAAGAAGCAAGCAACAACCACCCCCCAGGAACGATGTTGTTCCAATCGCGATTGCAGAAACCCAAACGTCCAAACTACAACAGCACGAATAGGCAAGCAAGAACAACAACAACATGCAAATAAGAAATTAGTGGCATGCAAAAAGTAAGCATGGACCACCAAACTAGCAATGTCGCTAGAGCATAAAAATTATAAAAACAGAACAAAATGTCTTGTAACAAGCCTATTAAGTAACCATTCAACACTACCAAGCTTGTTAGGTAAACATTTAAGTCTGTCAGAAATGCATTGTAAACATTTAAAAAAAAAATTCAATGTGGCAAGACTCTGACGTATCCCAAAAAGAAAAATTATATTTTTTGTAACAATAGTTCAAACACCATAGAATGTTTTGGAAAGCCAAACTTTGGATACGCCACAATATCTAACATTGCCATAAATTTACCTAGCATAAAATGTTAAACCAAACATTCGAATTAATGCGAGCATTAATCCACCATCGACGAATACATAACAAAATATATGATTCAAAAAAGACCATATACGATCAAATACTTTGGATATGCCAACGTATATAACATTGGGAATAGTGAAGCCGCCAATAAGACCTTCAATCTCTTATCCAATCAGATCAGTACATATATGTTACTTTTTATTATATAAAAATATATGTTTTTATTTCCATAGCTCCAACAATAAGTATCGTGCAAATATTTTGGGTCAAAGGACAAAGTAATATGCAGTCAACGATTTATCGATTGCTATAGTCCCTCTATGCCTACGACAGGGACTAATAATACGTTAATTATTGATATTTATTTAATTTTCAAAATCCTTATATTAATTTTAAATAAATCATATATATATATATATATATATATATATATATATATATATATATATATATATATATATATATATATATATATATATTCGAGCAAGTAGAGTGGGTAATGTGAGATGTTAGGACTTCAAAATCATTCAAAGTCGTTGATTTAAATATTAATTTGGGAGCAAGTAGAGCCTAGGGTAACATGAGATGGTAGCAGGAATGGAATTTGACAGGAAAATTGGCAAAACAAGCATCACAATTTTCAAAACCGTCAAATTTGACAATCTTTTTTTATTTTGAAATTCCAACCCTAGATGGTCATAGTGTTCAAAATTGCTCAAAGACGTTGATTTAAATCAACCACTTTGAATGATTTTGGATCCCTTCTCTATATGTTCATTTTTTTAAGAAAAAAAGTATAAGGATTTCTATTATGTACAGTCGCAAAAATACAAGCCTTTTACTGAGAGTCTGCCATGTCGGAATCGAGACCCCTAATCCATTTTTTAGATTATCAGTATCTGCTATTAACAACATAACTATTTCACTACTATAACAAGGAGTTTCTAGAATTTCTTTTGAATTAAACATCACATAATTCAAACTTGGAATTTAATTACAGGCTCCCCCATGACTATTCGATTAGAAAAATTAGAAAAATTCAAAAAAAAAACAAAGCTCAAACCCGTCGGCCTATTTCATGGTTGTGAGGCTCCTTGTCCTTAGCTTCCTTCTGCATTATTCCTGGAACTGGTTGGTCATCCTCCACAATAATCGACTTCTCTTTAATCCCCTCAAGGTTAGAGGTTCCTTCTGGTTGTCGCTCTGAAACACCTTGGTCCTCATCTTGACGAACTATGAACTGGACCCTGAATTGAGCTTTGTAGAGGAGTCAAATTTTCCCTCGAAGACTCGAATAACATGTAGGGTGGATCTATTTTCCGTTTGGTGTTGCACTATCGTCTGAGCCACCATCACCTTCATTATCCAATGATTTTCAACAAGTTTGAAGTACTTGGTGTCTGGAGTATGTGATTGGCCTGGGTACAGAACCCAATTCTTAACTTCTACCATGATTTCTTCCTTTCAGGTTTTCCTTTGCTTCCTACACACCGCCTCTTCAACTGTAGTCATCTTTCGCTTCTCTAAATCCAAGAAAAGGCTATGAAACCAAATTCTTTCCTCCCCAACAGCTCGAGTTTCTCTAGTTCGAGCCACAGGGCTTGTCGATGCTGGTGGGTCCACCTCCCTTTCATCCTCTTGAATTTCCCATGATCACCTTTTGAATCTCGTCTCGTCATCATGTTATCGTGTCAAACAATTACCACCTCCCAATGTGACAAACCAGTCTCAATCTCAGACCCCCACAGAACCCAGGACCAACTACCACGGTTATGACCCTGAGGGAATCCCATTTGACCGTCTGTCGACTTCCATTGTAGAATCAAAGCCCAGAAGGAAATGTTGGAGCGATCTAAGGTGGAAGAGCCCCCATAAACTAGACTTTTTTGAATTGCACTCAGCTGCTACAACAAACAAGTTCCCTCACTATTGTTAGGTACCTAACCTCTTGAACCTCTCACGTAGGTAGAATAATATATTTCCATGTAATAAAGGCCAATATTAATAAGGCCTAGAAATAAGGAAGAATAAGTCAAATGTAAGAAGACCTAATAAAATATTTCACTTCTAGAATGATCTTCCTTTAGATTGTTCTTTTGGATAGATAGATTTAGTATAAAAAGGAGTAGAGGGTATGACAAATTTTGTCTTGAGAATTATTATAATATCTAGCGCTACTATGTTGGAGGTTGCCCCCTTGAAGAGGCAAGTAAACATTGTTTCCTATCAATAAAGTATCATTCTGGTGTTGTGGTTTCATCTATTTTGTTGTTTCGTTGTTATTCTCTACAATATTTTGTTTTTGGCTATTATAATAGATCTGATACCTTACAAGTGGTATCTGAGCACTTTCCTTGGCAGAAAATTGTGGGTTACTTTTTTTTCAGGGTAAAGACATATTTCGGTGTCTTAAAGATGCAAAGATCTATTATTCAACACATAAATCTGTGTTTGGGGAAGCATACACATAGGAACTACAAGTGGTGCTTAAGCGCACATTGTTGGCCACCCTTGTAACCCCTGTTGGTGTTAGAATTTTAGAAGTTACAGTTATCTTCTTTAACATTCATTAACAATTGCATGTAATTGGATCACTGAAAAATAAATAATCACAGAACACAAGATATATCCTGTGAAACCCTCATGGGGGAGAAAACCTAACAACCAATTCTTCAATATAAATTCCTTCAACCGGTACAATGTCATGTTATAGCTCTCCACAAATAGACCAAGACCAAGATACCAAAAACCTGTTAGAAAAATAGGACCGCGGAGCAATAAAATAAAACAAATGTAGAAACAAAATACAAAAGACACACAATACAAGAGAGACACAGATTTACGTGGTTCACCCAATGTGGGCTATGTCCACAAGATAAATTGCTAGGTCCTTCCTTTATTATTATCCAGCAAATGAAGGGATACAACCTACAACAAAACCCGCTGTAACTTCCTCTTCTTTCTCTCACAACCTCCTCTCTCAGAATACAATATTCACCATCAACCATAGCCGCAATACATTTCCCTCATAAAAGAGAGTTGCCTTCTAGGGCAAAAAACCCTAACATAATCTCTATCATTAGATCTGCGACCTTATAATGAACTGTCCAGATTTACAATGAAATTACAATATACTTTTATAGGGCAATTTTTTTCTTCAGGGGCTTTGCCCCCAAACCCCCCAGCCGGGGGGATAGGCCCCTCGAACCCCGTAGAGGGGGTACCCCCCCTCTGCACTCCCCCACGTGGAAGAGTGTACATACTTCTGGGATGTAAATACTTCATGGGGTATAACACATGGCTGAAAGCAAGGACCTCTGAATCAAGAAGATAATCAGGCTCCACAACCAACAATCTCCCACTTGGAGACTGATCTCAACAACTCCACCACTGTTGTATATGCTGGACTCTAAACCTTATTGGACCTGGAAAATTTCTCATCTTCATCTTCATTCTTGAAGACCAATTGAAACTGAGAAAGAACTCAGTTTCTCCCTAGTTACTCCCTTTGTTAACATGTCTGCAGGATTCTGGCTAGTGTGTATCTTTTCCATCTTCAATTGTCCATCTTCCAAGGCGGATCGTATGAAGTGGTACCTCAACTATATATGCTTAGTCTTCGAATAGAAGACTGATTTCTTTGCAAGGTGAATGACACTCTGATTGTCACAATACAACTTGTTGTTCTCCTGCTTCTTTCTCAATTCCTCCATAAACCTTTGTAACCAAATCATCTCTTTACTACCCTCTGTAGCAACAACATACTCTGCCTCTGTTGTTGAAAATGAAACAACCTTTTGCAGTTTTGAAATCCAACTTAGTGTTGTTCCACCTATAGTAAAAACATACCCTGTGGTGCTCCTCCTACTGTCTTTATCACCTGCCATATCTGAATCAACATATCCCTGTAGAAAAGTGTATGAACCTCCAAAACACAATGCATGTGTAGTAGTACCTCTCAATTACCTGAGAATCCACTTTACTGCCTCCCAATGTTCTTTACCTGGATTGTTCATATACCTGCTCACACCTCCCACTGCATGTGCAATATATGGTCTTGTGCAAACCATTGCATACATCAAGCTGCCAACTGCTGATGAATATGGGACCCTGTACATGTATTCTTTCTGCTCCTGTGTCTTGGGACACATTTCCTTAGTTAATTTGAAATGGCTGGCCAAAGGTGTACTAACTGGTTTTTCATTCTATATTCTAAACCTCTCCAACACCTTCTTTGTGTACTCACCCTGAGACAATGTCAGTTTGTGATTTTTCATGTCTCTTGTTATTCTCATACCAAGGATTTTCTTTTCAGCACCCAAATCCTTCATCGCAAATGAACTGACTAATTTCTTCTTAAGCACATTTATATCCTGCATATTAGACCCTGCAACAAGCATGTCATCTACATACAATAGCAAGATAATAAATCTTCCATTTTCTAGCCTTTTAAAATAAACACAGTGATCAGAATGACATCTATTATAACCCTGTTCTTTCATAAACCTATCAAACTTCAAATACCACTGCCTTGGAGCTTGATTTAGGCCATACAAGCTCTTCTTCAACTTGCATACCAAATTCTCCTTCCCTTTGACCTCATACCCTTGTGGCTGCTGCATATAAATCTCTTCCTCCAAATCCCCATGGAGAAAAAATGTTTTTACATCTAACTGTTCAAGATGCAAATCTTCTACTACCATAAGACTTAAAATAGTTTTAATTGAAGTCATTTTAACAACAGGAGAAAATATTTCATCAAAATCTATACCTTTCTTTTGTGCAAACCCCTTTACAACAAGTCTAGCCTTGTACCGCTTTTCTCCTCCATTTTCTTCCTTCAACTTGTAAACCCATTTATTCTGCAATGCTCTTTTTCCCACAGACAACTGAACCAAGTCCCAAGTCTGGTTATTTTCCAAGGAATCCGTTTCCTCTTTCATGCCTTGCTCCCACTTCTTTTTGGTGTCTATCTGCATTGCCTCTTCATAACATTCTGGTTCACCAGAATCAATCAACAATAAATAATATAATGAAGGAGAGTGTCGTTCAGGGGGTATACTTAACCTGGTAGATCTTCTAACAACACTTGTAGGTGTTTGAGGTACCTGCTGCTCCTGTTGTTGTGCATTTTGATTTTCAGGTTCCTTTGGAATTTCCTTTTTAGTGATCTCATCAAGCACTGTGTATTCTTGTTTTTTTGTTTCCCGTTTCTTTCCCTGCAACCGATCTTTGTACATGACCTTCTCATTGAATATGACATCTCTACTCCTAATGATTTTTTTATTTTTATAATCCCATAAACGATAACCAAAATCATTAACACCATATCCAATAAAGGTAC
>ML803851.1:47562-62243 GCA_009831015.1 Picea engelmannii | reverse complement strand
AATTTATCGTGAACATCATAAAATCTTTCTAATCTTACTACAGATTTTGGGATAGAGTTTACCATATCTGATGTGGACTCCGGGGATATTGGATCCGGTATTACCATAAAATCGTGAAGGTTTTCGTTGTGGGTACCTTCATCAATAACCGCACCTTGGAAAGTCTCTTCCATGTTTAGAAAACTGATGATCTATTGATCATCATTGAAGACTCTCCAATTTGTGATGTTTTCTGAGACAGATGGTCTGAACAACAACTCGATGGAGAACGCATTTGGAGAAAGGCCTTCTACAAGAAAAAGTTTAGAGGTGACATTAGCTAACAAATCATCCTCAGAATTATTCAATCTCGGAATAGAATTATTGTTAAATGTAGAAAATTTGTTTATTAAATTCCATACCTCAGTTTGATAGATTTTCAGGTGTGGAGATAAACAGTGAATAGAATTTCTTACCTGTCTAACCACAATTTATGAATCACCAAAGATTGTCAAATTTTGAATCCTCAAATCTAGTGCTTTTCTGAGACCTTGTAGGAGTGCCTCGTATTCGGCTGTATTGTTTGTGCATTCAAATTCTAATGGGTAAGTGATCAAATCTTTGTTACCTGCTGGATCAATGAGCACACAACCTGCACTGGCTCCTTCCTTAGATTTAGATCCATCGAAGTAAAGAGACCAGATCTGATTTTCGTCAGGTGCATGTGACCACTGAGAGAGGGTTGTTGACTATGTGTATGTCATAATTTCATATTGTTGTTCTAGGTCAGTAATGGTAGAAGTTTTGGCCATGAAATTGCCGAAAAAAGTGTTCATCCCCTGCATTTCAGGTAAATTGGCGGAAGTAGTGAATGGTTCATTAGGATCATTTAAATCAGTTATAGTGAACTTAAGAAAATGCTCACGATTGACCTTGATTCGGTTAGGCTTTCCATTCTTGGGCATCCATAAATGAGACCAATCTGTTACAAAATATCCATGTAGTTGTTTGGACCAATCTCTACTTAAAAACAAGCCATATACTTCGAGGATATCAATGGAAATAATATCAATAACCTGATGGACTTAAGGATTAGATGATAATCTGATAAGTACATTTTTTAATTCACCTATTACTTTAACATTAGTTCGATCAAGATGAATAATTTTCATACTAGAAGGTTGAACTTCGGCATTAATTTTTTGGTAGACAGACCAAGGCATTACGTTTGATGATGCACCCGAATCTACCATACAATTATGTACATTCCTATTGAAAATTTCAAAAGTCAACAAAAAGGGTGGGACATTTTTGCGAGTATTAACAACAGAAGTTTGTTTTTTCTTAGTTGCAACCCCTAGAACTAGTTTATCTACATTTGTTACACTTTTTACAGCAAGGTATCTTTTATCATAAGACTCTAATGTCTTTTTAATGGAGACATTTTGAGGTGTTTTGGGGATGTTTTCTACAAATTGATTGTTGTTCGGATTGTTGTTTTTGTTGTTTTCAACAATATTCTGCAATATCTTTTGCAGAAGAAATGGAAATTTAAATAATTCATAAACATAAATATTGGCTCTAAGTTTTTTGAGATCCTCAATCAAATCATACTCTAAATTTGGAGTTGCTAAATTATGTTTAGTTTCAATTGGTTTAGACTGTTTTTGAGGTGCATTATGTCCAATTTCAGCAGAAGATTTATTTATTGTCTTACTCCTGGTATTGTAAGGATGTACTGTTTCAAAATTAGCTTGAAAAATGTTATCCGAAAAATACCCGAAAATGTTGGAAGAGGATTTGTCCTCTTCCACTATCTCTTGTTCATCCACGTCTTCAGGAATCTCGGGAGGAATCAAGTTATCATGTGCCTCTAGACTCATCTGGATAGCAAACTGTAAGCTTTCTAGATTTAGGCCTTCAGAATTTGAGTTAGGTCGGTTTGTGGGAAATGACTTTCTAAAAGGGGGTTTGTAAGGCCCTTTGCTTGAAGAAGCCTCTTCAGTCGATCTTTGCAAATATATAACCTGATTAGACAACTTCTGAATGACCTTATGTAAACTTTCTAGGCCTGAACCATCTGATTGAGTTTTGGTTTGGGGAGGTCTAGGAAGAATTTTGATTTTCTTCTTGGAGGATGAAGTAATCTCTGCCTCGTTATAGATATTTTATTTTAGGCTAAGAATATCTTTCTCGATTTGACTCACCTCTTCAAAGGCTTTTAATAATGTGGCTTTCTTAGACCTTTTTACTCAAATTGCTATGTTTTGGTGTAGGGATTTCGTGTAGTATGCGACGATAAGATTTTCAGCAGGCATTGAATCCATGGGGATTCGATTCTTTAATGTTAGGAACCTTTGATTAAAGTCTTTTATCTTTTCTTTGGGGTTCATCTTTAAATTAGAGAGTTCCATGACTAGGGCTTCAGGAGATTTGTCGTTGATGCAGGAGCATCGCCAACTCAGCAAGCATGGAGCTAGCACATGTGTTTTTAAACACATGACATATAAGCTTGATAACTCTTTTTTGAATTTTCATTTAAGATGAAGCGCCATATCCTTCAATGAAATATTTATGAAGGAGTGTCTGTTGTATTGTAGTAGACCTTGAGCCTTACGCTCTTGTATGAATTAGATAGGAGGCATTTATTAGATTTAATGCAGGTAGATAGATGTTTAAGTCTAGATTAGACAGTTTTAGAGTCTGAGAGGGAAAATGGATATAGAAACCCTCTTTGTATCATTGTAACATTATCAATCAAGCATTCATAAGGGAGGAGCAAGTAGAGAATTGTATGAAGAACACCCATGTACATGCAGTTTGAATTAATAGAATGAAGCTTTGATTCAAGCACATGGTTTGTGTTGTTTTCTCTGTGTATTATGCTCATGAAAGTTTGTTTCTGTTATGCATTTCTTTGTATATGTTGTGCATGTGATTCCCTATTTCAGTTGAAGTCTGAATAGGAGAAGGAATGAGTTTCAATTGTTTCTCTATCTGAGCTAGGAGGTTCCTGCAAAGAGTGTAGTCAAATTCATCCGCAAAGAGTGCGTTGATGGAGGCTCAGTAGTTTAACCTTTGTTCTCATTTCCCCAGAAGTGGATTTGAGTTGTTAAAGTCGTGCAAGGAGTGTGCAGGCAGGAGAAGAAGTCTTAGTTGTTAATCTGAGCAAAGGAATTTGGAGACTGTTGTTGTAGGAAGTGCGCAGAGTTAGGAGGACTCAACACCGGGAAGGTTGTTGGAAGTCGAGTGCAAGGAGGGTGCACGAATCCAACTGGAGGAGCCAGATGGGAAAAGCTCAGGAGGGTTAGCACTTCTCATATCGTGGAAAAGAGCCCAGAAGGTTCATCGAACCAGGTTTATGTAGAGTTTTAGTCGTAGGCTTGGAGAGCAAGTCTTGAAGAGAAACACTAAGTCAATTTGGAGAAATCCTCGAGGAGGAGAATCGACGGTCAAGATTCACAGAGGAAAGTTGCAAAACCCTGCCAACTGTCAGATCTGGGAAAGTTGCACACGGGTTATACCTTAGCGTGCAGGGGAGAAGCCCGAGAGTCATCGGGATTTGGCTCATCGGAATATCGGAGTTTCCATGGTCCTGAAACTCTGGTAGAATGAAATTGCGATCCACTATTTCTCGAAAAGACCTCAGTCGTTGATCTCAAGAGGATGCGTGTCAAGCATCAAGAGCAGATTCCGGTTTCAGCTCATCGGAGAATCGGGGTTTGCGAGGACATAGAATTCTCTCATATTGGAATCGCGATTCGTGATATCCCGATGAGAGTTTTAAACCGTTGATCGGAGGGACACATGGAGAGAGATCCCGAGGAGTCGGGGTTCGGCATTTCAAGATTTTCGAGTACAAGGAAATCATTGCAACGAAAGTCGCAAAACTCCGATACATGATTTCTCGATTGCACGAGAGTGTGGACCATAAGCACCAGAGTATAAGACAGGTGGTAGGAGGTCAAACCGTGCAGCGGTTCAACACCAGGTGGCGTCGGGAATCAGGGAATCGGGAATTCCGTGAGCGTAAGTTCTACGCATTTCGAATCCGCGAATTCCGAAACTCCGATAGAGGGAATGGCCCGTGGTCTTATGGACTGGTAGGTCACATGCACGAGGAGTTAGTCGGAGGGGGATGAAGGGGCAGAGAGCGCCATCGCGAATCAAAAATCGGGGGTCCGGGAGGTAAGAAACTCTCGACCTCGTGAGTGTCGATTTCCTGATCGGGGAAATTCCCGATAAAAGAAAGAGGTCCGTGGGTAGAGACTCATCGGGGTTCGGGGATTTGTAATACCCGATTTTCATGAGTGCAGGACTCGCGATCCCGCGAGGTCCGATTTCCCGATATAACACAGGGGATTCATAAGGATAGTTCTGTGGGTAGAGAAAATTCCCGATAGGGGAGTAAGAGAGCATTTTAGCTCTTCGGGCCGAAGGAAGAGAAGGTCCTGGTGATCGCGGACATGCCCCGGGTGGCGTGTTTTTCATCAATCGTCTCCGAATTTCTCAAGGAAACAAGATTCGAATCTATCCCAAGACACAATGGTGTGGGGTTGTTGGGAAAAGTACCAAGTAGAGGCATTTCCTTCAAAGGTGTATGGAAAAATCCTACATACTACGTCTTCGTGTTCTATGCTTCGGAGTCTAATGGCTAGCATAAATTTTTTAATATGATCCTCAACGATCTACTTGGAATCTGGGTCAAATTTGGGGAACCATTTCTCCGGGTGTTTAGGTAAAGGATGTCGGGGTCCAGGTATGGCCACTGCATCTTGATTGAGCCAAGGTATGGCAAGATTATTTAGATTTTCCATAGGTGTGGGTGGTATCGAAGGCTAAGATGAAGAACTGCCTTCATCTGATTCTTCTCCTGAAAAAGAAGGAGATGAAGGGGGTGGTGATGGTGGAATACTAGATCCTCCTTCTGCAGTAGTGAGGATGTGTTCTAGATACGTAGGGTTTAGGGTAAGATCAGTGCCTTCAAGATGCTCCCTAATATACGAGAAGTCTAATGGTTGATTCAATGGCTGACCTGATTTTCTGATACGGGCCAAAGCATCGTCTGTCCTTAGGAGGGATTGATGAACAATATATTGTACGTTGGCCCCTGGGGGGTTTGGTGTTATTGGTTCAACGGTAATCCGTGGATTATCATTTGATGTGGTTGCTGTTTGAGGGACAATGTTGTCGTCAGAGTAACTTCTTGTTACTATAGGTGAGTGGGTAGGTGGGGTAGGAGTCTTGTGACCTCCACATGCCATCAATAGTATTCAAGCCCTCCTTCTAGCTCCATTTGTTGACGAGGCGAAAATGATTGCTCATCAACTAAAAGAGTGAATCTAGTCTGGGGTTGTCTAATTAACCCAAGTCGTTTGGATTGACTCACTCTGACGGGTTTAATGGCTCTATTGGCCATTCTAAAATCCTAAAATAAATGAAAAATAAATAAAAGAAATGAAATAACTCACTAATTACTAATCACTGAAACATATATGTACATCTAAATGTATATTTACAGTTTATTTCAATAATATTTATATGATACTTCTATTTATCTAATTCATATATACAATATGCACAAATTACAAGTTTTAATCTGAACTCATTAAAAAAAATCAAATGTATGATAGTTCTTTCAATGAAAGTAGATAAAGAAAATAGAAAATACTATTTGTTTTTGGTTTGTTTTTAATCTATATGCATTCGTAAGATTAAATATTAAACTACTATTTAAATAGAAAAATGTAGACAGTGAAAATTATACTACATGTAAGAATTCCTGTAATAAACAAGAAAATAAAAAAAGGAACAGACTAACCTATCAATCACTTTGAAGAGTATGCATCCAATTGTTTGCGTAAATCGTACACCAGTCCATCCACGAGAGAAATCTTCTGTGCATCTTCACACTGTTTGGGATAAACACCAAACTCTATATGGACTGGTGTATTTAATTAATAAAACGATAGAATGCAAAATGATAACTATGATATAATAGATTGCTAGTGATAACACATGAGATAAATCCTACAGTTACAACTTGCATTTAATCAATCAACATGTTTAAGGTAAACCTCATAATATGAATTGAATGATCATTCGATTTTTCATAAAATGAAGCATAAAATTGTGAACTATGAAGGAAAAAGTATCTTGACAACAAAATAATCTGCGAAGACGAAATCTATCTACAATCATCCAATTACCAAGATAAACAAATTATAGATCACAACAACCTTCACAGATGACTAAAGCATAAAGTAAATATTTGTTATGTTTAAATTTGAGTAAAATTTGTTCACCATAAGCCCCAGGCCGAGATGCCTCTGATTACAAAAATGATGGGTTTATAAAGGCCTCAGAAAAAATAACTATTTCCCTTTCTGAGATCAAATATTGATTACAAAAAATAAAAGGGGGATGCGACCACCCAGATCCTACTAAATCCTCCAAAACCAACAAAAGTTAATTTATGTTCATACAAAATGCATCAAAGATATGTCTGGAAGGTCTTAAGGATGCCTCAAATCAATTTGTAATCACGGATTCCTGAATGTCCTGAAAGAAAAAGGCAAATAGAAAGATTTAGATACATTTTCAACCATTAATTTACATAATTCAAATTAACATAAATGGCGACATAATCTTGTGATTTTGTAGCTAGTTATTTTAGTAAATAAAATCTAATTTATTAAAAGAAGAAAGCAATCTAATTTCAACAAACAATCCTATTTTAAGATAAAGAATCATACCTCCAACTATGAGATCAAACTGTATCAGACAACCTTGGAATTTACAATGGTTGTTGCAGCCTCAACGTTTTTAAATACTACATTTCCTGTTGTCTTCATACGTTTTTCTTTCCCTTGAATAACAAAATTGAGCCTATGGTTTTTACTGGTTAAGACATCGATCCGATCCTTTAAAGCCTTAACTCTTGACTGTAGGATAGGGATATCAGTATAAAATCTATCAATCCATGATAGACAAACTTCACACTTTGATTGTGCGATGGTTGCATGGGAACAAAAATGGTTGTGAGCCGGAGCATCTTCCACATGTATAGTAAGTTCATTACCCAACTTGACACCAGGAAACTCTAGATTGTTTTTCAAATAGGGGGGAAAATTGTCAACAAAGTTGTAGGGCCGATCAAGGTGTGGCTCGAATGAATGAGGGTGTTCTTCAGCGAGGAACCTATCGATTTCAGAGTCCGAACTCTCATCGACTTCGATCATACTGATTGAACTCGCATGATAGTTCTACTTGTTATGAAGCCTCCTCGAAATTAGCCTCCCGACTCTTTTTTTCTTAAAATTTATATCAACATTACTCTTAGATGCCTTCCCTGTAGGTTTCTTTTTAACACAGTCATTAGGATGTATAACCTTCTCACCGGTCTGTTCAATAACCTTTGGATCAATCAAGGGTTTGTTATAGGAGGTTGAGACACAGGCTTGGATAGGTGAGAGGGGCATTGTAGGGTAGATTAGGGTTTCTTCAACCATGAGTTTATCGATCTCATCAACATTTAGATTAGAGAAACCATTTCTCATTAAAAATGAGTCCCAATTATCACTATGTAATTCTAATTGATGCACAAGCAAGATTCTAATTAGGCTGTGATGGAAGAGGCTTGAGTCTGACCACTTCTTCCTATACCTTTTGCCCATTTTATAAAGGATCCTCAACAAATAATGCAACATGTTCAAGGGAAACCCATAAAAACCATAAGAAGACATAAATGGTACAGAAACGCAAGACCGAAACATCCGTCACATGTGAAAAACTGTTTTAATACAGGAAGAAAATCGTGACATCGAGCTTTTAGTAAAGAGATGGGCATATCTTTGTCACACCATTTTATTTTCCAAGATGTAAAAAGAAGACTCCAAGGAAATTCTTCCACTTTTGCATTTTAAACTACTTTTTACCGCTTGCAGGTAGTCCAGTAGATTGACTCAAGAAACCCTCTGTAACCTCAAGTTGGACATCACCCACCTTAGCTCTACACCCATCAAAGGAGAAAATGAATTGTTGGGTAATTTGTAAATTGAAACCCTGAAATTTCCTAATGAAAACAAGCCAACCACTTCTCTCCAGATCTTCTCTGGCATCATCATATAAGAGCAGAGTTTGAATGCCATTAGATTCGACTCTCACAACAGGAGACATAATGGATGAAAGGGTAATGAATCATACACAATGCACAGGGAGGGTTTGTGAGACAGTCCAGATCCATAACCCGAGCCCGAGAAATTCCAACAGTGAACGGTGTATGAACATAAACTCATAACGATAATATGGGTGTTTAATTGAAATGCATGTGAAGAGGGTTTGCAAAGCCCAAGGCCAGTCTTGGGAATGATGTTTGACTACAAATCGTATTGCCACCTTTGCATTTAGTACACGCTAGGACCAAAGCATTAAAAATGAAAATAAGTGTGCGCATCGTGGCTTCTATCACAAGGTTTGGATAAGTTGAAAATCGAAAATCAAAGGCTTAGAAAAAAGAAACGTATAGCCATGAATCAAACAAAACCATACCAAAAATAAAATTGTGGGGGTCCTTCGTTTATATAACCATCAATCTCTAAGCATGCTTGGTGTTGAAAGGATGAAAACAAAGAGAGTAAATCTTCATGGCAAGGAACCAAACTTCATTAATAAACTGTATGAACAATTTGCCTTGAATGAAATTTTAAAACAGAATGGTAACACAGTCGCAAGTTTTCATGCTTCATATTCATGCTTTCAATCATGAACAAAGCATAGACAAAAGCAAATAATAGGGAAAAGTGACAACTTACAACTATCGTTTTGAAAATTTCATTATGAAGAGTAATGAAAATAGATGACCCCAGTTAGGCAGATATATAGATCAATTAATTGATATAAAAAGTTAACAAATATGTTGAGCTTCCAACAATGGAAACATGCTGGGAGAAGTAGTTATCTTTGCAATACGAACTAGTTCGGGTTAGAGAATTCTAAAAAAATTCAAATCGAAGAACATCTGCAAGGTTATTTGAAAATCTTTTTTTAAAAAGAACAAGACACAGCCCAGTTTCAGATATCTTTCGTTTAAAAGAACGAAATATGGTGACAAACTTCATGAAAGAAAGCCATGATGTTTAAGTTAATATCTCCAATATTGTTGACAGGGCCACTGCTGCTAGCAGACATTCATAGCCTCGACAGGGATGTCAATTAAACCACTCTGACGTCTGTATCCTGCCCAAGAAATTTCAAATCAGAACGAAGGATGCTTATGGCCAAAACAAGATTTATATTTGAGAATTTTCTTTTACCTAACATCGCTTCGCTGCCAACGGGCCTGTTCAGTACCCTGAAGAAGTTGTCTTGGCATCATGCATGCATTTACTCACTGCCAACAGAACTGTTCAGTGTCCCGACAGGTTTACAAACACTTCCCACAACTCTCTAAGAAATTATTCACATTCTGATATAGTTTTAAAGATATTCAACAGAGCGGGGTGACACTGAAAATTCCATTTTGTTTTTAACACAACTTAATATTTCACAGGCCTTTAAATTTTTCTAGCTAACCTTCATCAACATCTGAAAAATAGTTCATTTATAGAAATAATTTTCAAGGACAGGGAGACATCATTGAGTTGCTTTCTTAAAGAGCAGGGACAATGTAAAGAGACTTTTTAAAGGTAGTCATGAATACTTTCAAGTGCAAATTGAAACCAAGGGATCGTCTTTCAAACAAAATGACACCTTTAACCAGCCTACAATTTCAGAGAAGGACATCAATCGATGTTCTTACAGCCTTTGACAGTTGTTTCTAGATGAAGCATTATGTTTCTCTTTGTTTGAGGTAGACTGTAATACAGACATGTTTGAGTCAAAAGGACCGATGGACAAAAAATGAAAACAAAAACAAAACAACAAAGAAAAATTGGAAAGAAAATAAATTCAAAAATATGTACAGAAGGTGTATCGAAGAGTCATCCGGTGAAGTACCTTTTGAGAGCTTGGCCATTCACTGAAAAGGTGTCTGGTTGTCCCTCTAAATTCTGTAGGTGGAAAGAACTGGGACCTTGTTTTTCAACAATTAGAAATGGTCCCAACCATAGGTTTTGAAACTTAGTATGTTCTCCTTTCCCCTCATGAGGTTTGTCCCATTTAAGGACAAGATCACTTACCTCAAAATTTTTGTCTGAGGTAGAATTGGAATCAAACCAGTTTTTAACAATGAGTTGATGTTGATCCAATTTTCATTTTGCTTGAGCCCTTACTTCCTCTAACTTCAGCAAAGCATTAATCTGACTTTCCAAGGGAGGACAGTCTTCTTCTTGCACCTTCTGCGATAACTGCAGAGATGGAAGAAGGACATGCAGTGGAAGAATTGCTTCCCTGCCGTAAACGAGGAAAAAGGGGGAATTACCAACAATAGTTTTAAGAGTTACCCTATCAGCCCAGATTGCATTAAATAGTGCATTATGCTAGTTTTTATGGTTTTCGGAGACCGTTCTCTTGATGATCTTGATCAGGTTTTTATTAGTTGATTCAGCCAAACCATTGCTTTGGGGGTAATAACTGGCATGATACTTTAATTTTATTCATTTTTCTAAAGAGAAATCACTCATTTCGAGAGACGAAAAATAGGAAGCATTATCAAATACTAGGCATTTAGGAATACCAAAATGAGTGATAATATTTGAATTCAGGAAATATATTACCTGGCTCGTGTTTACTACTTTTAATAGTGCAGCCTCGGACCATCTGGTGAAATAATCTGTGGTTTTTATGATGTATTTATGTTGCTGCGAGGATGTAGGGTTGATTGGGCCTATAATATCGAGGCCCCATTGTTGGAAAGGGAAGTCTACCAAGACAGGTTGCAGTGGGAATGCCGGTTTCTATACTCGTCCAGATGCCTTTTGACAGATTATGCACTTGCGGCATAAGGCATGGGCGTCTTCTAAAAGAGTAGGCCAATAATACCCCGCTCTTAATACTTTGTGGGCAGTTGTGTCTCCACCGAAATTCCCACCAGCGTCCCCTACATGTAATTCCAATAAGACTTTATCTGCTTCATCTTTTTCTAGACAACGCATAAGTATTCCATCGAAATTTTGGCGAAACAAAATATTGTTTACCAGCTGAAAAGAAGAAGATTTTAATCTTAGTTATCTCCTCTTTTTTGGATCAAGGTGACGGGGAGTTGATCCATGTATTAGATAAAACTTGATGTCATCATAGCAAAGACTAGTAAGGTTTTGTGCACAACAGATTTGATTTTGATTGTGCTGATCTTGAATTAAAATATCAGTTTCATTATGCTGTCCTATAGATGAATCAACAACCAATTTACATAAACCTTGGCCTCTAATAATTTGTGCTGGGGTAATTTCTATGTCATATTCTTGTAGGGATCTGACCCAGTTTTCCCTTTTTTTACCCAGTTCTTTTTGTACTAACAAATTTCTGATAGCAGGGTAAGGGACAATGATTTTTGTTCTAGATTTTAGTAGATAAGATTGAAAGTGTTTTACTGCTTTAAAAATAGCATAAGCCTGCTGATCTACTATCGGGTAATTAAGTTCTGCTCCTTTAAAGGATGATCTCATAAAGGCAATCAGAACTTCATTGTTTTCAACATTATTTTGGGTTAGCACAGCGGCATAAGACCGATTAGAGGTGAACGTGCAAAGAGTGAAATCTTGCGAAAAATCAGGGCTCATTAGGGAAGGAGTGTCTGCTATAGCCTTTTTTTATTGAGTCAAAATCTTGACTTTCTAGAGGTCCCTAATGGTATTGTACATCCTCTTTTATTAAATTTTGTAATGGTCTAACCATTTCTGAAAAGTTGGGGACGAACCTTCGGACAAAATTTATCTGACCTAAGAAAGATTGCATGGACTTTTTGGAAGACGGGGGGGGGGGAGTTTCGAAATGACTTGGGTCCTTTCAGGGTCAACAATCATCCCTTCATTGGATACAATGAAATTGAGGAGCTTACCTTATTCTACTGCAAAGACATATTTTTTAGGATTTAAAGAAATTATGTACTTATGACATCATTGTAGAACAAATCTTAGATGAGCTAGATGATCTCCTTTATTCTTTGAGAAGACAATGACATCATCTAGATAAACCACTACAGATTGATTGATTAAACCACGGAAAGAGATATCCATCACTCTTTTAAAGGTGGCACCGACATTTATGAGCCCAAAGAGCATTTTCCTATAAGCATAAGTACCCCATGGAGTACGAAAAGTGGTTTTGAGCTGGTTTGGGGGAGACATCAAGACTTGGTTATACCCTGAAAAACCATCCAGCAGTGATAATATTTCAGAACCGGATACTTGTTGGAGGATCTATTCCATGGGAGGAACAGGGCAGTTGTCTTTATCAGATGCTCGGTTTAGATTTCAGAAATTAACAAATAGTCAGATTTCACCACTCTTCTTCCTTACAGGGACAAGATTAGAGACCCACTGTGTATGTCTTACTGGGAAAATTATTTTAGCATTCAAGAGTTTGTTTAGTTCTTTCTTGACCATTGGTTCAAGTTTTGGGTGCATATTTCTTAACTTCCGTTGAAAATGTTGGGTTTGGGGTTTCATGGGAATAATGTTGTAGTGTCCCTTTTCACTACCGAGGCTTTCAAACCTCTCGGCAACCAATCTGTACATGGAATTTTACATAAAACATACATAATTGTATAATCACATGCGTAACAACAAGGAGATACATTTTAATTCTCGGAATAAACATATAGTTACTGTTATAATTAGAAAATCCATGGCTTTCAACAGTAATTCATTTACACAGTGGAAAACATCATATCAGATCCAACACAATCATGATAAAATGTGGTAGAGATATAATTAAACACTTATCTTGTGACAGTGGAGAAATCCACCAACCAAATGCAGGCCTTCCATGAACCTCCCAGCCATAGACCGCACTGCTCCTCAACTCAACAGTGGGTCACCCCCGAGCTGGGACTGAGCTCCAGCCCAGGGCAAGGAATCTAGACTCAGGCTGAGGTTACAGGAAATTCAGTCACACACAACCATCAGGAAGAATGCTCTCCCAGAAATCTCCCACGTTCACTGCCCATAGACCCTCATTCCCCACATGCATGTTCCACCCTAGGAGAGTGCACCTTCTCTGTCACCTGGATAGTCCTTCGGTTGCTAGACTCCCTTACCTTGGGTTACAGGAATAGACCGGACCGAAAGTCTTCGGGTTCTGTGGCAGCTACATGATTCCTTCTAAGAGCTCTCTCCTTCCTCTGCGCACTCTCTCACCTGGAGGGAGTCGCTCATAGGCCAACAAGCCTCACGCAGTCCATAATTGCATGCCACATCAAACACAGGGAAATTGGACATAGGCTTCCCAAGAACCGGTTCAACAATCACGGGATAGTCTCACGGATCTGGTTTCGGGATTGTACGAGGGTAATATTGCAGAGGTCCGATTGGTTCACGCTCAGACGGTCGGGTAGAATGGAGAAGATCCCCCTCCCATGGTTTATCTCAACTATTATATTTGCATGCACTAGGGTTGACAATTGTCACCCTGAAAAATGCATGCGTTCCCATAACATGCATCCTTTTTTCATGTTTTCCCTTCCCAGGAACTTAGAATAAAATAAAATACACATGTCCTTTGGGAAATAACATTAAAATATTATACCTAGGCTTAAGCCCCTAGGCTCAACACTCAACCCCTTTTCCACCTTCCAGCCCCTAGTTCCTTTCCCACTCTGTGGACGCTCAGTCCCCCTTTACTCATTCATTGTGGTCAGCCTGCACTTGGTGGTGTTTATATTTTATTAATCGATCTGCATACATACAAGGACATCAGCAGGCTCCTAGCCTTCAACACTTAGGCTCCTCGGCATAACAAACACATAATCCTACCATCTTATACAAAAATTAGCTCAACAACCTATAGAACATGTTTACAATTCATTTTATATATCATGATTTGCAACGGGGCTCGGCCTTGGGGACACTACAATCCCCCTCCCCTTATTTTTGCACTGTCCTCAGTGCAATTTACACTGTCTCTGCAAGTCTTTCAAAATTTTCAAAAAGATGCAGGCACTCTGCCCGCATTACTTCTTCATGCTCCCATGTTGCATCTTCAGGACCGTACCAGGTCCACTGGACCTTTACCAGCTCTATAGCTCGATTCCGGAGCTGTTTGATTTTCCTGTCCAATATGCGTACAGGATGTACTTGTAGGACACCTTTTGGTTCCACCTGAATCATAGTCCAATCGATAACATGATTAGCATCAGGCACATATTTATTAAGCAGTGAAACATGAAACACATTATGTACATTCATAGATGCAGGTAATGCAAGCATGTATGCAACCGACCCAATCCTTTCCAGGATCTCAAATGAACCACAAAATCTTGCTGCCAACTTGGCGCAACTTCCCAGCTTCAGGGAACTCTTGTTAGTTTTCACTTTCAGGAAAACATGGTCACCCACTTTGAATTCTCTATGGGTTCTGTTACTATCAGTGTAACTTTTCTTCCTGTCCTGGGCAGCTTTTAGATTCTGTTTGATTTTTATCATTTGATATTCCATCTCTTTGAGTAGTTCTGGTCCAACTACTACTCTGTCAGTTGGATTATCCCAACTCACTGGAGTGTTGCACTTTCTTCCATAAAGTGTTTCGAATGGGCTCATCTTCAG
>ML803850.1:126673-137039 GCA_009831015.1 Picea engelmannii | reverse complement strand
ACCTAAGCTGCCAATACATATTCTAAATTTATTTAGAACAGTAATAAGGTTCATTGTAGATTTCTCTCTTGGACATGGCAGTTGGATGTTCATCACTCATGCAGATGCTTGGATACACTCCACTAATTCACTGATAGGATAGCCTTTGTATTTTTCTTTCATTTACATATCATTGAAACTAGAATGTATGGTTCAGCTTTGACTATCCACATGTTCATGTTTCATTAATTGTTTTTGTAAGATTCTTTAAATTTATAAAAGAAAAACAATAAATATTTTTATGTGCTTTCTTTATCTGCTTCCTAGAAGTAATTTTTTTTCCATTGATTTTCATAAGTTTCGATTAAAACTTACATCTTGTAAATCATGTAAATAAACGAGACTTGTATATATTCTACTTAAATACAACTACTATAGTTACATTTCAATATATGTACATATATATATAGTGTGTTTAGTAATTAGTTAGTTATTTCTCTCTTTTATTCGTTTCTTTTAGGATTCTTAGATTGGCTAACGGATCCATTAAACCCGTCAGAACGAGTTACCCCAAACGGCTTGGGTTATTTAGACAACCCCGGACCGGACTCGCTCTTCCAGTTGACGGATGGTCAATTTCGCCCGTCAACAGACTGAAATCCTTTGTTCTGCCTGTACATTTTTTTGAGCTACCTATGGAGAGGCTAGGCCTTTCTTACTGCAAACCTTGCTAGTTCAAGAGTGTGGTTGTAGCCATCCATGAGTTATTTCATCTTAACCCTATCAGACATGGCTTCTTCTTTCAAATGAGCCACCTCCTTCCTAGTATCCCTAAGTTTCCTGATTAATCTTTTGAATGTCTGGATGCCAGGTGGAGTAGTGACATGAACAGTCTCAATAGGATTTTTCATGGTTTTGTCTTCTTGCATGAAAGAATTACCTTGTCTATCTCATCAGGCTTCTCGATGCCTTTTCCTTTATCTTTCTTCTTCTGTACAGGGATTTCTTCTTTCTTCTCCTATGCTTCTTAGCAAATAATAGGGAATATTCATTTCAATTTTACCAGTAAAATGAAGTAGAAGCCTTATATGGTATTGGTATAATGTATTGAACCTCCCTACAGACGTAAAGTACCTCTGAATGATCCTCAATATATTGTCAAAATGCTCAATTAGATGATTCCTTGGCATACCTTTAGACAAATTACCAACTTGATGTTTAGGATTAAGGAAATCTTTGGCATAGGCTGCATTCAAAGCCATGGATTTAAACCATTTCTCACCTGTGATAGGGATTCCTATAGTAGTTAAAATAACGACCTTAGTCACCTCAAATTCTAGTTCCCCTACCTTTGTTTTCAGGCCATCAAATTGTAAGATTAACTGGCTTGTCACCTTAGGATGGCCTCTTTGCATATTTTGGCAGAAAGAGAGGCATCCCACCCTTTGAAAAACTTCTCTTGCCATGGGCTCTGCCTCAAATAGATGCATGTCCACAGGCTTGGTTCTGACCACCTTACTTCCCTTGTGTGAATTCTTCATCTGAGGAGTCTCCATAGTTTAGGATAAGAGCTTCTTATGGCTATGGAGTGGTGATAACCAGGAGGACCTAAAGTCAAGGCTCAAGTGGACAGAACTTCCCTTAAACCAGAATGGTTGCTAGCTAACTAAACTTGTTGTTGAAATACCACCCTTGGATGTGTGTAGGTATGAACACTTAGAAAATGAGAGGATACCCTGTAATTGGATTTTGAAACTGGGTAGAAACAACCCGATTTAAGTGTCAGAGGAAGCAGGGGAACAAAGTTGTTGAGTAGCACCTCTAAGTAGTGCACCGCACATGCAGAGGACAGAACTTGCTTGGATGTTGTGAGCTTAGTAGCAATGGTGGGAAAATGTATCAAACTTCGATATGTAGGTAATGAGATTTACAGGTTTTAAAGGAGGGAAGAAAATTATAGGGTGGCGTGAGGAAAGATCTCCTCCAGCTATGCAGGCCTGATAACCAAAATTCTGAGTGTTATTTTTCCTTGAAATTTATGTGTAGATGAGGAAAACATGGAATACCCATGGAAATAAAAGTATTTTGAAGCCCCAACAAGATTTCAGGAAGAATTTATGAGCATCTCAGCCTCCGAATATACCTCAGCATCAGGTTTGGCAGTGCTGCTACTGCTGACTGGTTAGAACTAGGAGTTTGCACAGCGCAACAATCTTGAGTTTTAAAAAAATCACAAACCGTTTTCAGAGCTCGTAAATACGAGATCTTGAAAGCATATTTTAACCAACTCCTAGCATTGAAAACAAGGAAGAGATGACATCAGCGTTGTAATCATAAATCATGATGGAATATGATGAACGAGAAATGTTCTATGGAAACTCCTGATGATTTGGCAGTGCTTCATTTCAAAAAATTATTGGACAGGTAGGAAAAGGACAAGGAAGGGCTACGAGGGCACGAGTGAGGAAAACAGTCTATCAAATCAAGCTATTCGTGGAGTGAATCGATCCTAGTGACAAGTCACGAGGGGGATCAAAGATAAATCATGAACAAAACATTCCTAAGTCCAAATTTGGATGAGGATCAAAACACAAGTAATGAATGAATACTTTATTTATCAAGGGGGTCCTAACAAACACACTTTTAAAAGGGTTGAATTAAAAAAAATAAAAAATTCTAAGACTTAGGAAAAGATAAAACAAAAGGCTAGAAACCCCAAGAAACTTAGCGTGATAACAACTGGCATGTCAATTACCTGAATATTAAGGGTTGTCCTTATTTTAGGATGTGCGCACAAAACCAAAGTCACGTCCTTGATCTCACCTATGGTCGATTTTTGTAAACTATTATAAGAGAACATGCTTTTGGAATTTTCATTTGTACAAGACAAGCCTAGCTCTTCCATAATAATTTTCAACATTACGCTTGGGCTCGAACCGTTGTCAATCAAAGAACAATGGGATATTTTGTCCATAATCTTTACAGAAATGAAAAATGGAGGATTTTTTACAGAGTGTCTAAAATTATTTACACCTACTTTATTTACAGTTGAGTCCTCTTCGTTTACCTCTTCAGAGAGATTGGCAACGCTGGAAGTTTTTCCTTCCATGAAAATTTTTAGATGCTTTTGTTGCTCAGGGATGACAACCATGTCTAGAAGAGTAGCATTGGCCTTGATATTAGCCAATTGATTGAGAATTTTGTATTTGGAAGAGGGGAGAGGGGAGGAAGTTCCTTGACTGTCAAGAGCTTTAGTAACTTGTACAATAGCAATTGGTGAATATGAGCTTGGGATAGAAGAAGTATGAGGGGGAACATATTTTCCTTTTGAAGCATAGGATTTATTTCTAGTATTTATGATCATGACATCCTCTTGTTCTACGAAATCTAGAAAAACAATGGTAGTTTCAGGCCTTTTTCCAAATATTTTATCTCTGGCACTCTTCTTTACCTCACAAGTACTTTCCTTGTGGTATTTGTCGCAAACGTTACACCAACTTCGAGGCATGATGGCTTTAGGCTGAAAGTTATTTTCATTTGAATTCCTAAAGGGTGGTGAAGAAGAAGATGAGGTTCTCGGAGTAAGTGAAGGGGCATTTCCCTTCCGCTCATATGCTATCATTCGATTATTCATATCTTGTACAAGTTGTAAGAGGGAAAACATGTCCATTTGTTTAATTGAGTCTCCTTTGGGAAGACCTGTTCTTTCAAGCTGTTCTTCATACTCTAGACAAGTATGCAGAGCGAAACCAAGATTATCAATAGCTTTTTCTTCAAGCCTATGAAGGTAGGGGGAAGGTAGAGCATTATAGTAATGCATAAAAGTGGCTTGGTTATGAGGGTTTGCATGGTTATTTCTTAAAGAATTGTAAGTATTTTTCTGCAAAACTTCTTGATTGAATGGTTGTAGTCTTATTTTCTAACATGTATTTATAATTTGCCGAATCAAAACCCTAGGTGACAAGCACACAAGTAGGTCCTTGTCTCATGTCCCCTAAAAGAGAAATTTTCAGCCATTGAAGAAGGAAGGAAGAGCCTAGCCATAGCTACACTCTCATTTCTTTTTATCCTTGAGCTAGGCGTACCTTCCAGAATTCAAGAAGGAGGAGACATCCGAGGCCTAGGTTATCTACACATAGGGCCATTCTTCTTCTAGGGTTTAGTGATAGAGCCTTGTTGTAGCAACACTCTCCCTCACTACATTCTCTTGTCTTGATTTATCTTTCATACTAGCCATTTTTTCCAAGTTAACCTAAGGAAGGAGGAGAGAGCACGAGGCCTTGCTTTAACAACACTAGAGTGATCCTCTCTCCCCTAGGGATTTGATTTTGGGGCCCTGCCATAGCAACACTTCATAACTTTTCCTTATAGTCCTTAGTCGTCCTCGTTCAACCCTTGCGTCCTCTTCTAAATTGACTCCATTAGCCCAAAGGCACTGATCTTAGACCTCCAGTGTTGAAGTGAAAGTGAACAAACAAACTCTCAAACTCTTTTCTTAATTGAAACCTTAACTAACTGCTAACCCTAAAGTTGTTGGCGTCATACTTGAATATCTCATCTTTATGCAACAACGTCATGTTTAAGAAGCAATTAAATGGTGATTTAGGCATTAATTGATGTTGTGTTGATGTGTTACATTGAATGCCATTTCATTTCAATATCTATTGAGGAAGTGATATTATTTGCATTGCTACATTAATAAACATTGACTTCGTCAATATTTATTTCCATAATTGCTTATTTTAATATCAGATAGTCTTATGAAGTACTAACCCATTGAATTATAGCTTGCATATATTGGTTTGTTGTTGCTTTGTTCCGGGCATGTGCTCTTCTTTGGGGCTTCACTTCATTATTGGTTGTTTAGCTGGGACTATCTGTTTTTGGTTGTGACCTGTGAAGGGGGAACTTTACGTTTGTCCTTTTAACTTTTGCCTCTTCAAAACTCCAGGTTATCGGGGACGTCTCGCCTGGGCCTAACCTGCCTAAAGAGAAAGAACCTCCCCATCGTGGTGACATTGGGTGGGAAAGGTTCTTGTTACTCCAGTTTGACCTCCATCTTATAGCCATTTGACCCAGCTACAAATCGTGCGATAACATTTTGGTGCCATTTTCGGGGAACACTGAGTCAATTATCCTCCAATGACAAATCTTTTCAGTAAGCCTTACCTCAGAGACCTTATTTTTTACAAGCTTACCTGGTGACTCCACTAGGGTGTTTTTCCCCTCTTCTTTGATAATTTCAAGCAAATAATCTAGCGACTCCACCAATGACGACCCATAGTGGGTGACAATAGTCAAACCCCTCTACTATGGCCACTGTAACCCTAACAAGCTTTGCACCCTCGTTTAATCCACACAAGTGGTCTCACCTAGAGACTTTCAACTTTTTCGACCTAAGTAACATCCAAGGAGGGTTACATGACTTACCCAAGGATGCAAATTCTTGGCTACCACTTTTCGCAGGAAATGTTATCCCTGGTAACTCACATTGGACCCAGTTCTGTGATAGTTTTGAATTTCATTTGACTGGTCAGGAATACCATGATGTCTTTATGAGACTTTTTGCAAGTTCCCTTGTAGAGGATGCTAAAGTTTGGATTGATGGCTGCCCAAAAGGAAGCATAAAAAACCCCGAATAACTACAAAAGGCCTTTAGAATAAGATGGTGCAACAATGAACATTCACAAGATTCCTTTTCCCAATACCTTAGCATTTGCAAAGGATCCTGTGAAAGTGTTAGGGATTTCAGTGATAGGTTCAACCTTCTCCTAAAAAAGGTTTGATCAAAAGTAGGCTCAGAACAAGCTATCCTCGATCATTAATTGTACTCCTTGGAAGGAATCTTACAATTCACCCTCAAATACTGGTCACCTGCAAATTTAGAGGAAGCACAAGACTTAGCTTTTCAGATTGAGAAAAATCTTGAATTCGAAGACTACATTTGTCAAGTAGACCTTTCATGAGATGATGACCTATGGGACCTTGGTAATAAGCTTGTCATGGGACCCGAGCCCCCAACAATCCTCCAAGTCGAACTTACTCCCACTAAAAGAAAGTGGAGCCTTTCCCATGAGATCAATACCCCTTCTCAAGAACTTCCTTTGGAAAAAGGGCCTCCTAAGAATGAGATTGAGATTTTCCCACCTGAAATTGTTGAGCGTGATCCTCCGAAAGATTTCCCTCTTTTTATCCACCAAGTAGGACACCCTTTCTCCAAGAATGGTGAGTTCAAACCTTTCTATGTCACTCTCCAAGTCAAGGACTCCCTCCTCCACAACTATCTCCTGCACCCAAATGCCACAACCAACATAATGACGAAAGAGGTTATGTATCAATTGGGCCTGAGCCTCTCACAAACAAATACCAAATGTGACTTTACAAAAGGAATCATTAAAAACCTCGAGGTGGCCTTTGATTCCTACCCTAGTGATCCCTTCTTGATAGATGTGGTCGTCGTAGATGATGTAAGTAATTTGGGTATTATCCTTCACAAAGGTCTTATAGAACACTTAGATGGAAGTTTTCATAGACAACAATCCAAGGCAACTATCCCTCATCCTGAAGGAGGATTATTCATCATCTACAATGAACCTCTCATTGGCTCCTCAGTTGAAACCTCTGATGAGCCAAGTGATCAACTCTTGTGTATCGACAGTGACCTCAATAATTGGTTTATCCAAGAAGGGAAGTTAGATGTGGATACCATTGAAGAAACTAAAGGAATCTGGACCTTGGAGTTCGATGGATCCCACTCAAAATCTGGATTGGGCGCTAGAATAGTTTTGATAGCCCCTTCCGGTGAAGTATTTTACCATTCATATAGATTGGAATTCCATTGTACCAATAACATTGCTGAATATGAGGCCTTGATCCTAGGTCTCAATTTAGCAATTGACAAAGGTGTTACACTCCTAGAGGTAAAGGGAGACTCAGACCTCATTGTATCGCAAGTTATGATGAGATTTTCCACTAAAAATGAGAAGTTAAAGAAGTACCGAGACATGGCACAATCCCTCTCAAAATCCTTCAGAATAATGTCACTTGAAGTCGTTCCTCGAGAAGAAAACCATGTGGCGGATGATTTGGCTATCTTTTCTTCTACCTTACAACTGTGTGAGGGACCTCTTCATGACTTATGCAAGATGGAGGTTCTTTTTAGGCCTTCTATCCCCAATAATTTGGAATATTGGCAAGTTTTCGAGGATGATGATCAAATTATCAGATTCATGGAGAACAACAAGGAGTTCACCGATTCACAAATTTCTTTCCTAGCCGACTCCATGAACATAGAAGTCATTAACCTACAAAGCAATACCTTTCCAAAAGGTTGTGTTCCCCTAGAAAACCTTTTCGACATGCACGATGTTTTCAAAAGAAAAAGGCCCAACAAACAAGCTGAAGAAGCTTTGGAATTCAATATCGATACAGAAATAGACCCAAGGATGGTCAAAATAGGAAAGGGAACCACTGAGAAAGAAAGGAAGGAGATACTATCACTCATCAGGGAATTTAGAGATACCTTTGCTTGGAACTATGATGATTTGAAAGCCTATAGGGGGAATTCCATCCAACACGCCATACCCTTGGTAGAAGGGGCCAAACCTTTCTGACAAAAGATGAGGCATATCAACCCAAAGTTGGCAGGCCAAATACAAAAAGAGCTCCAAAAGATCGTTGATGTTGGTATCATAGCCCCTATTAGGTATTCTTCTTGGATGTCAAATTTGGTGGTTGTTCGAAAGAAGACCGGTGACATATGCCTATGCGTTGACTTCTGAAACCTCAACCAGTTATATTTAAAAGACAATTATCCTATCCCAAACATGGAACATTTACTTCAGCGGGTTACAGGGGCAGGGATGATGTCCATGCTGGATGGGTTCTCAGGATACAACCAAGTTTTTCTCAAAAGAGAAGACCAACTCAAAACTGTGTTTACTACACCTTGGGGAAATTTTATGTACTTAAGGATGTCATTTGGTCTTATGAATGCCGGTGCTACCTTTCAGAGAGCAATGAAATTTTCCTTTAGATACCTCATACAAAAAATCATAGAGATTTACCAAGATGACCTTACAATCGTGTCCAAATATAGGAAACACCATCTCTCACACCTTAGGATTTTTTTTGAGCGATGCAGAAAGTATGGTATCTCGCTGAATCCAAAGAAATATGTCTTCGGGACTGATGAAGGAAAGTTGTTAGGACATGTGGCCTTGCAAGGAGGAGTCTCCATTGATCCCAAAAAAGTCCAGTCAATAAAAGATGTCCCCCCCCGACCAACAAGAAGTCTTTGCAATCCTTTCTCGGAAAAATCAACTTCATTCATAGATTTGTACCAAACTTTGCCGAGAGGATAAAACCTTTGAGTGCTTTGATGAAAAAGGATGTTTCTTTCAGATGGGGTGATAAGACCAATAAATCCTTTGAATATATCAAATGTGCTATCTCCCAAGCTACCATCGTGATCAACCCTGATTTCTCACGGGACTTCATAATATTCTCGTTTGGATCCCAGGATACTATTGCAGGTATTCTGATGCAAAATGATGCTGATGATTATGAACACCCCGTAGGCTTTATGATCAAGGTCTTGAGAGACTCCGAGTTCAATTACTCCATCTACGAGAAACAAGCCTATGCCTTGGTCAAGTCCCTCAAACACTTTAGGAACTACGTTGGTTACAATAAAATCAAGGCTTATGTCTCGTACCCAGCCGTGAAGGACATCTTATCACAACAAGATTGCATGGGTACTAGAGGAAAATGGGTTTCCAAGATCCAAGAGTACGACTTAGAAATAAAACCCACCAAAATAATAAAGGGACAAGGTTTAGCCCAAATGCTGACTGAGAGAAACCAATAAGCCATACAGATGGGTGAGAGTGACCAAGTAAACATGATGATAAGTGAATTAGAACATGATGAGTGGTATTTCGATATCATCTACTATCTAAAGAACTTGTCTTTCCCTGATCACTTAGCAAATTACAAAAGAAGGGCTTTGATATTGAGAGCTATGAAATACTGCTTGACTGAAGATGGACTTGGATGAAGAAATCCTGATGGGGTTATACTTAGATGTGTGAACAAAGAAGAGGCGAAGAAGCTACTGGAAGAATTACACTCTGAATATTGTGGTGGGCACTTTGCAGCTCGTACTACTGCCCACAATATTTTTAGGGCCAACTATTATTGGCCAACACTTTTTTCTGACACCCACCATCATGTCCGATCTTGCCAACCTGCTAGTACTTCTCCGACAAACCAAAACTCCCAACACAACCCCTGAAGCCCGTAGTAGTAGAATCACTCTTTCAACAGTGGGGTTTGGACTTTGTTGGTGAGTTTAAGGACAATTCAAGTAATGTCTACCAGTGGATCCTAACAACCACAGACTATTTCACTAGATGGGTCGAATCTATTCCTACAAAGAAGGCCACCGAGGAAGTAGTCATGAATTTTTTGGAAGACCGAATCATAACTAGGTTCGGTGCCCCTTCCAAGATCACTACAGATAATGCCAAAGATTTCAACTCATATGCTCTGGTAGAATTTTGTTTCAAATATGGCATTATCATATCCCATTCCTCCAACTATTACCCACAAGGAAACAGATTAGCAGAATCAACCAATAAGAACCTCATGAATATTTTGAAGAAGGTTGTTGGGGAAAATAAAAAGTCTTGGGATAGCAAAATAAAATATGTAGTATGGGCAGACCGAATAACAACAAAAACTTCCACAGGAAAAACTCCTTTCGAGTTGGTATATGGACTAGAAGCGAAACTTCCTGTGAACCTCCAAATTCCTATCCTTTGTTTTTCTCAACAATACACTACAGATGCAAAAGAAATCCAAGGAAGGATCAATAAGCTAATAGAGCTAGACGAGACAAGGAGGAGTGCCTTTGGTCAAATGGAAAGAAATCAAGAGAAGATAAAGAACACCTTTGACCATAAAGCCAAGGAAAGAAACTTCACCAAAGGATATCTCGTGCTACTATGGGATAGGAGAAGGGAAAAACCTGGTATGCACAAGAAGTTCAATAGTTTGTGGGGAGGTCCTTATAAAATCATGAGTTGTGCAGGTACAAACTCTTTCAACTTAGAGACCATGGAGGGAGAAGTCCTAAAGCTGCCAGTAAACGCTTTGCATATCAAGCGTTACTACCCACCAGAGACTTGATTTCACAGGTAAGTGCAGGTAAGTAGGCATTTGTTTCATGTATTATACCATTTTCATTTCATGTTAGTTTGCTTCCACATTTGCATTGTTGATTGTTTTATTTTCAGTATAATATATATATATATATATATATGTATACATATACATATACATATACATATACATATACATATACATATACATATACATATACATA
>ML803850.1:79773-126285 GCA_009831015.1 Picea engelmannii | reverse complement strand
GCTGGGGTGGCATTACCGCCCCATTTTTGTTGCTGATGCCCCTATCAAGTTTGAGTAGGTCTACAGGTTATGCCAGAGATGTTGAGGTTCTCATGCGCTCTACGGTGAGCACATGTCCCTGATTTGGAGCCAGATGTTATCCATGATTTTTAGGGATAACCAGGAGATCATGTCTTGAGGCCCACAGGTCCTAGACATGGAGTACCGAGAGCAGGATTGACCTGAGCATGGCCCTGGAGGACCCATCCTTTTCTTTTTCCATCAGCTTTATCTTGTCAGCAACAAAAACATCCATCACCATCTGCTTGGTCTTGTATCAAACGAGGTTCTTGCTTCATGAGGTAATTGGTCCAGGTATCATGGTATGTGTCACTTTTGATAATTAAAACCTTTAAATATATGCATATGATTCCTTCTATCTCTAACAACCACTTGGATCTTACATTAGCCCACTTGACCATGCTTTGGTAGATTGACAGGGTTTCCTAGCAAGCATGTGCCCATAGGTATGGGTTTGCCACTAGGGATTTTTGAAAAGACATCATCCGCTCCCATCATAGCACCACTATTTCATCTTATCTCCCGCTCACCTATCCCATTCCCCTTGTCTGGGAATTGGGTTGACCTGTTTGTAGGATTGCACCTTATCTCGTGGAAAGAAGGGGATAAAGGCCCAAAAGGTAAAAGCAGCTGGTAAAAGACAAAAGCCTAGAAATAAAACCTGGAGATGCCTCACCCAGGGATCCCCGAGAAGGCAATAAAAATCCTCTCAGTAAGAAACAAGAGGGACCTAAAAAATATAAACAAGACCTAGTCAAGAGGATAGGGGGTCTCATCACGAGCCAACCTATTAGGTTCATGGGTACCTAACAGTATGAAATTTCCACCATCTGGTTACCACGCCAAGGCAGTGACCTTTGGCTGCATGGCCAAGGGAAAGGGGTCTCATCACGAGCCATCCTTCTCATATTTGTGAAAGTACTTTTGGGTAACACTGTCAGCTCTGGTCACCATGCCAAGGCAGTGTCCTCTGGTTAGCCCTTGAATAAAATAAAAATAAGAAGAGTAAGCGAATAAAAGAAAAGAATAAAGGCAAGAGCGGGGTTGGAAAAATTTGCATCCATGACAGGTACAACTCGCCTTCTACAAAGGCACCCACAGATAACATCATGCATCCCTGGCTCTCACTTCACCTACATGTCTGGGCATCCCCTAGCCACATCACCTTACTTACATGGCTTGGATGAAACCTTCCTGGAAACTTCCCCTTTCTTGTGGATACTAGCCCAATAGGACGTCTTGTATTTTTCTCCAGTCATGTATTGTAGGTTTTTGTAATGTCTTTGAGCTATTAACTGATGTATTAGGGTCTTATGCATATGTTTGATAATATTGATGATGAAACATGATTAACATTTCTATGATCCCTGTGACTGATGAGCCCATGGAGGGTGTAGCCTTTGATGTGCAGGACCATGCCCGACAGATAGGTACCATTTGGACTGGTACACATGGGGAGATGATCAGTTCAGACCTCCATGGGGCTGAAGAGCCCACCAGATGGATGCTGAGACCCCATCAGGGGGCAGAGACAAGACAATGGTGATTAGGGTCTTGCACCGGGGAAGAAGAGGACGTTCCATCAAAGGCACTTTGGCGGAGCTCGACCTAGGGGGAATGACCCCTTTTCAGTGGAATGTTGGCCTTGGAAAGCTTAGGATGCCCCCATCCTCACCATGAAATCATCCAGCTTCATGGACATTCATGGAGGTAGATTGGGCAACAATGGCACTTGTGGCATGTTGGAGAGGCCCCTGGGGGGGCTAACGTTTTGCTCCTGGATGTCCCATCTTCCCTAAAAGGGGCCAACACCTCCCTTAAAGGGGATTTTACCTTTTTTACAACTCAGTTAGGGTTTTAATTTGATAATTTAATGTAAAGATGGTATTATGGCCTTGTCGGCCTTTTTATGACCTAAAAGTTAATTAAGGTCATTGATACAGTATATATTGAGGAGTTTTAGCCTCATTTTATAATAACACATCACTCACTCATTAGTGAGGTCTGATTTTACCGCCCTACTTGGGTATTTTTGTTGGTTTAGTGAGGCACACTTGTTGAAGGAAGGCATTTCTTGGCATTTTGTGGTTTTTTTCTTGAAGGAAGGTGTTGCAACTAGGTTTGCATGGTTATTTCTTAAAGAATTGTAAGTATTTTTATGCAAACTTCTTGATTGAATGGTTGTAGTCTTATTTTCTTACATGTATTTATAATTTGTTGAATCAAAACCCTAGGTGACAAGCACACAAGTAGGTCCTTGTCTCATGTCCCCTAAAAGAGAAATTTTCAGCCATTGAAGAAGGAAGGAAGAGCCTAGCCATAGCTACACTCTCATTTCTTCTTCTCCTTGAGCTAGAGTTACCTTCCAAAAGTCAAGAAGGAGGGGACGTTCCAGGCCTAGGTTATCTACACCTAGGGTCATTCTTCTTCTAGGGTTTAGTGATAGAGCCTTGTTGTAGCAACACTCTCCCTCACTACATTCTCTTGTCATGATCTATCTTTCATGCTAGCTATTTTTGCCAAGTTAACCTAAGGAAGGAGGAAAGAGCATGAGGCCTTGCTTTAGTAACACCGGAGTGAGACTCTCTCCCCTAGGGATTTGATTTTGGGGCCCTACCATAGCAACACTTCAGAACTTTTCCTTCTAGTCTTTAGCTGTCCTCCTTCAACCCTTGCATCCTCTTCTAAATTGACTCCATTAGCCCAAAGGCACTAATCTTAGACCTCCAACGTTGAAGTGAAAGTGATCAAACAAACTCTCAAACTCTTTTCTAAATTGAAACCCTAACTAACTGCTAACCCTAAAGTTTCTGACCTCATACTTCAATATCTCATCTTTATGCAACAACGTTCTGTTTAAGAAGCAATTAAATGGTGATTTAGGCATTAATTGATGTTGTGTTGATGTGTTACATTGAATTCAATTTCATTTCAGTATCTATTGAGGAAGTGATATTATTTGCATTGCTACATTAATAAACATTGACTTCATCAATATTTATTGCCATAATTGCTTATTTTAATATCAGTTAGTCTTATGAATTACTAACCCATTGAATTATAGCTTGCATATATTGGTTTGATGTTGCTTTGTTTAGGGAAATTGTTCTTCTTTGGGGCTTCACTTTATTAGTGGTTGTTTAGCTAGGACTATCTATTTTTGGTGGTGACCTGTGAAGGGGGAACTTTACCTCTTTCCTTTTAACTTTTGCCTCTTCAAAACTCCAGGTTACCGAGGACGTCTCCCCTGGGCCTAACCTCCCTAAAGAGAAATAACCTCCCCATCGTGGTGACATTGGGTGGGAAAGGTTCCTGTTACACCAGTTTGACCTCCATCTTATAGCCATTTGACCCAGCTACAAACTGTGCGATAACAATGTTCTTTGAATTTTGGAAGTGGAAGAGTAGCACATCCTAGGCTCAAAGGAGAGGATACATGCCACATGGTAGTAGTAGCATCTTCTTCGAATTGAAAGAGTCCATACTTCTTTATTACCTTAGTGGGTTTGGTAGTAGATTGGACAGGGACTTGATGGCTATACAAGCTACCAATCACTGACGAGGTTGAATTTTGAGATGAGGAAGCACCTCCAGTGCCACCAGAGCAAACCACAGATGCCATTTTGTGAATGATGGGTAAGGGTGAGAAAGACGAACTAGCCGAATCAGAAAAATTTCTCATTAGAGTACCTTGTTGGGTTGATTAAACAATGTATCTTCTTCCTATTTCAGCAATAGGGTTGATCTCGGGTGATAAACCTCTTCTTCTCCTAGAGATACAAGGATTTAAGGACATGAAAAGAGGATCACAACTTAGGGAATAAAGAGCTTATAACTGATTCCTAGGCTGCCTTTTTGTGGCCTCCCAACATTCCTGAACACTTATGTCTTGTTCAATTACTTCCCATGAGCATTCAAGCTCAGTGTAAGTATTAACAATATATAAGTTGGTATTGAATAAGGCTAGATCAATGTTGGTTTGGTCTTTAAGATTGTGCTCAATATTGGGATTCCTTGTAGCAGGTACTGTCATGAATGAAAGAAAACAATTAAAGAATCGAAAGCAAAAATATAATATTTTCAACAATAATCATGCATACAATCAACCAAAGAGATATGGAAGATCTCCCCACTATGGTTGCCAAATAAATGTTGAGGAAAAGATATGAATTATCTTACTCAAGCATTTTCAAATCTTGCTTGGCTAAGACAAGATAGTCGGGGATATCACCTTATGTTTTCTAGCCTCAAAAAATATTTCCCAATCCATAAGTATTAATTATAAGGGTTTAGGCTGATTTTTTAATGAAACGACTGTTGCAAAATAAAATAAAATTTGTATATAAGTTTCTAAAAATTATACAGATTACAAAAAGTAAATGTGGAGATCAAAAAGAAAAAGCAACCAAGTCACGGGTACACATAAATGAGACAGAATAACAATC
This sequence comes from Picea engelmannii, assembly GCA_009831015.1. Taxonomy (NCBI): domain Eukaryota; kingdom Viridiplantae; phylum Streptophyta; class Pinopsida; order Pinales; family Pinaceae; genus Picea; species Picea engelmannii. Next base: position 121,780 of record ML803850.1, on the reverse strand, counting down.
TACTTTATTTCATTCCAAGAAATCAAAAGTATTTGTCTCTTTACAAAACCCCTGTGAGGGCATGGAGCAAAGTATAATCTAGAGATCCTCGATGAAAACCATACAAAAGGAATCTAACAAGAAGTAAAAACTGAACTTTATAATCTGGATCAACTTGCCACAGATTGCTGCCAATTTAACTCTACACAATATTCTTTATCAGCTATGAAACTTAATACATAAACAAACAAGTATACACAGACTATCAAAGATAGATCAACACCTCCAAAACAATAATCTGAATGATTTGGTTCAACTCTGAACCTTGTTGTTTACAATAGGACCCTATTGTCAAAAAGAGAATTAGGCTTTGAATGAACTCAAGAATGAATGAAAACTGAAACTATCTCATGAAAAAAAAGAGCAAACCTTGTTATTACTTTCTCCTTCTATTCTCTTCTTGTTCATTCTTCTCATTTAGCTTTTATGCATTCCAAATAAGTTGAAGTTGTTCAACTACTTTCTTTAGTTAAGTTAGTTTAACTTAACTAATTTAGTTTAGGAGAAATAATAATCATAATAATAGTTAAGGGTCTTTATTTAATAATAACTAAGTAGGTGGGACCCCTTGTGACTCCCTTCTTTTATTCTTTTCAAATTATAAAATACATCACAACTGGATAATCATTTAAACACATGCCAACTTGTAACTCCCTTAAATACCTTCAAAAATTCAATATTTAAATATCATAAATAATTCAAATCATATCCAAAAATATGTAAATATCCACATTAACCCAACAAATTGCTTGTTGTCCAAAACTTTTTGCAAAACATTGTATTCAACAACTCAATCATAAAAACACATAAATTAAAATCCATACTTGCCACTCTGAGAAGCAATCTTTCTTTTATCACTGTTATCCCCTTTTGATTTCCAGGAAGTAGCCTTAGGTTGATTTGAACCTTGAGGTTGTATCTCACTAATAACATGGGAACAATCACCCTTTAGATGCATACAAGAGCACACTGATTTTGAAGAGTCATTTGAAGGAGAGGAAGTGGAGGCAACAACATTGCCTTTATCTTGCACACGGGGGACATCGGTTTTAAGGCTTTTACTAGCATGAGAGGATTGAATAGGTGAATGCACAGAAGCAATTTGAACATTAAGATTTATCGATGGTGGAGGATGTAATAACAAATTGGGCCAGCCACGATGGTGAGAGATAGTTGGATTGACAATCTCTTTCCATCCATCATTTGCAAGAACTTTTGGTTGCAAGGACACATGGGGAGGCACAGGAATACCAGGCATATTTTGTGGCTGGAAGGGAGGTCTTTCTGGTTGGGGTTGTACTATCCCTTGCCCGATCCAGTTGATGAACCCAACTTGAAACAACAAGTTCAATTCATGGGGGTCAACATCAAAATGAATAGAGAATCTAGACCTTCTAGGCCCTTTGTTCCAGTTACCTCTTCCTCTATTATTTCTGCCATGGCTACACCTACTGAATAAACTCATCATGTATGCAACAATTCATCAGTAACTAGCCCTTAATAGACCATACATGACATTTTGCTTTCATGAAACAATAATTGGCTGAGAAATTGACACACGACCCATGCAAATGCATCCATAAGAAATCATTTAATTATTGTCAAGTGAGCGGGGGGTGAATGGAATTCATGGGACATTTAGAGGGAGCGTGATGAGTGAAAACATGATATAATGAGAGGGGAAAATTACACGAGTCTTGCTCAAAAATTCATTAAAAAATTTAACTGTGCAATCAAATACCAAAAATATCAGTTGTTGCCTATTTCCGTGTCATATCTTTTGTCACTGTTATACAGAGTTTTTAATTTATTTTACAGAACATGGATGCCAAAAATAATAATGGGATTATGAGGGGGATATAATGAGAGAAAAGTGATAGTATGAGAGGGAATAAAATATGGATATTGTTCCTAAAAATAAACCAAACAAACAACAACCATAACTTTGTTCAGATCCCATAATCCAAGAAGCATTTAATTTTAAAACCAAAACCATTTAACTGTCACTTCTTTACATAATGCTTGTTGACTTCAAAAAAACAATTCATATGCCCATAAATACTCAATTACAATAGACCTTGCATCTATACAATATCTATATAGCAATCATGATAACCGCATTGCCATTTTATGATAACATAATAATTCGTTGAGCCACAGTCATTCATATTTCACTACTAAATCCTTTTCCTTTTAAAATCAAATAGAATATGCACAGTGATTCCATCCATACACATCCAATATTTATTCCTCAAACTCAAATAAGAATAGGCCCAGTATTAACCACCATCTTTCGATTTCCAAACATTTTTTGACATAATCAACTGTTCCTTAAAACTCATAATTGTAAATTCTAACCTTGTACAATATCTACTACAAACTAATATTCAGAAAAGAACAGAAAATATACAATGGCAAATACAAACATTACACAGAGATTTTTCACCTGGAAACCCAAACCAGGAAAACCAACATATATTATATTCATACATTGTTTACAATACAATATACATATAGGAGCCAGCGGCATCCAAAACCCTAACCCAATGACCTAGATTAGTCCAAAACCCTAATTCCTTAACCAGAAATAGAAAACCATCGACAAAAAACCATGTGCCGAAAAACCACCTAATATCATGTGGTCCYGGAAATATGTCGTCCTGGAAATATGTCGGCCCGATTTTTTTTTTCGGGGGCGCTGCCCCCGAACCCCCGTGCGGGGGGCTCCTCTAGTGGCCCCCCCTCTAACCCCCCTGCGCGCCCAGCTCAGACGCTTAGACACTACTACTCATGCAAAGAATATAACACATACCCAACAATAATCAAGCCCCAATTCAATCACACACATGCGTTCATCCAAAAAATAAACATAATTATTGATTCAAAATAACATTCAACCAGTAGCATGCAACTCTAAGCCTAGGCTTCTCGTAAATTTAACATGTACAAAATTCTTTTAAAAATTTCCCAACGAGAGACAGAGACAAATCATACCCAATCAACCAAACAAACACACATTGGTCTTTACCTTCGACTAGATTTGCAACGATATCAAGATCATTATTAGGGTTTAACACAACAAATGGAAGTAAGAACAAATAGCTTGACCAAATGAATAAGCCCTCAGGGACACAGACAACTCGTTCCCTTTAAAAATTTATCACAGAGAAATAACAACATATGGCTCAATCAAGGGATAGTCTTCAAAGACACATACAACTCGTGCCATTTTCAAATTCACCACAAACACATAACCTCTAACAATATTCTTGACAGTGAGGGTTACCAAAACATGATAGACAACCACCCTCAATAGAGAACGAGAGGAAACGAACTCTTAAAATCATTGCGAAGAGAATGTATAAGCACAACCTGTGGCCAACCAGAGCACATATAAAGCTTCCATTAAAGTTTTGGGTGATACTAAACCCGATTGTGCAAAGATTCCAAGAAACAATGATAATGAGGGCAATGCCATAATGAATAATAGCTCGGGGCCTGACCAAGACATGGCAAGAAACACCCCAACTCTTAATAGTTCACATTGCAATCTGGAGGATTAGAACAAGATGAAAAGGAGTGGAAAAATTTAACACCAAGACTGGTTGTAAAACCCATGCCCAAAGCTCAGAGATCGCCAATCAAAAACATAAATTTCCATAGAGGGCCAGACTCAAAAACTCAAGTTGACCAAGCATGCTTATTTTGCTATTTATCCAATAAACTCACACACACATTACACACAACAAATTATAGCCATTTCTCTTTTCCAAAATGTCGACTGTCAGAAAATTCACCCGAAGAAACCATAAGCACAACACTCATACACAATCCAAAAAACTTAAGAAAAACACAGACCTCAAGCCATTCTGAACCAAAAATCGATTCATAAGGTAGAGGAACCATCATGGATGGAAAAATAAGGAATCATACCTGGAAAATCTTGCTTGAAGGAGAGAATTAGACTGTATCTTCCTTCACAGCCAAAAATCGTAGAGCATCAACAACCACCAGAACCAGAAACCCAAATGCAAGTTTGCCTAGACAGGTCTCGAGGGTTGTTTGAGTGATGTGCAGTAAATGCACATTGTTTCCTTCCCCAACCTCATTCCATTCAACATACAAGCTAACCAATCCACCATAACATTAACCATTAATTCAACCAAATATCCCATTGCTGTATCCATTTACATAGTGTGCCACCCAAAGTATGTCAAAATATTTTAACAATAACAATGTGCTATAATATTACCCCATGTGCTTCCACATATATCTTTTAACAAGTGCATAATTCTAGAAACAAGGGTTTATGCACCCTCCTTTTGTCACAATTACACATAACCTTAGGGCTTGTATATAGTCCTTTAATTTGAAAAAGCTCCCATATCATCCATTTCCAAGATCGTAAGTAAAACAATTAATCATATTTAATTGCAATGTCAAACCAAACCGATAATGATAATTTTATCCATAAGACAACCTTAATATAATTTGTGAATGGACATGATCTAGGTGGATATCGGTGGCCACCCACCTTTTCCAATTGGCTCAAAATAGTTTTCTGACAATTTTGGCAATTTACTATTTTTAGCAGTTTTAACTTCCGGGGCCATTTTGAGGGCCTAAATGAAAGTTTTTTTTTTTTTGGGATTGAGATTCTCAATTATAGTTTAAGGCATCATTGATACCCCACAATGAATCTCCTCGACAATACCTTTCCAACGAGCTATCATACGCCTAAAACGAAGATCGTATGCAAAAGTTACGACCCCAAGAAGTTGATGTACTAACTTACCCAAACGGGGCCCACATGACTTCTGGCGGTTCACCTCCTAGGGTTAGGTTTTTGGATGTCTAGGGTTTTTGGCATTCCTATTTATTGTAAAAAGGACTTTAGAGTCTCATTGTAATCATCTTCTTGCGAATGCAACTAGCCGTCACATCTCTTCTCAGAGATAAGCTGCCACCATTCTAGCGAGTCTTTCAATCTGTATTTTTACAGTCTCTGTACATTTCTTTCATTAATAGAAACCGTGTATTACTGTATATCTATATTTATGGTTTCATATATGATACATTTATGTTATATTATTGAATATCTACGATATCTCTGTGAATTTCTTTATTATATCTCCGCTCTCATTTCATGCCAAAAATAATATGGATCAGTGGTATCAGAGTAGGCTGCTCTTGATCATTTTTACGTGCATGTCCCCGACGAGGTCCAAGTATAGAAAGTTGGGTCTCAAGCTTGTCTCTATTGAACACAATCACTCTTGTACACCCAAGAAACCCTCCATGGTAGAAGAAAAGAAAAACGATGGATCAGAAGATCCTATAAATATGTTTCTTGAGCAAGCTCTCACGCGACAGAGGGACAAAATGATGGAGAATTTTTCCCACATCCATCAACGTCTGCCGATAGAAATAGGCGCATATTCATCAAACAACCAATTTGGAAGCACCTCTTCTTTCAAGGTATAGGTTGATTTTGATATTCGCGTATTTGAAGGTCACATAGATGCGGATGCCCTAGACAAATGGTTAAATTTGTTAGAAGGTTATTTCTCTGTTCATAATTTTCCGACAGAGAAAATATCACCTTCGCACTCCTTAAATCTCTCACCCATGTCAAACATTGGTGGGAAACTTACTGGGAGAAAATCTCCACAGAGGAGTCTGGAATATATGGGGCCAAGCCCACTTGGTATTTTTTTGTGGATGTGGTAAATGAACAATATTACCCTGTTGGCAACTATGAGGACCAGTACATGAGATGGACCACACTGCGGTAAGAGAGGGGCCAAGAAGTTTTAGAGTTCACCAATACCTTCCATACCTTGCACACCAAGCTGGGTATCAAAGAATGCGAATGACATTTGGTTCTGAAATACCGTGGGGCTCTACACAGATACATCCAAACTGAAATGGATTTTCTGGACATCTCATCACTCGGTGCTGCTTATCGATATGCTGTTAAAATTGAGCAGAAATTTAAGCACCAGAACAACAGGAGTTCGGGTCTGCAAATCCGAAACAACCAAAGTATGACAAAGATGACCCTAACAAATAGTCTCCCAAAAACCAATCCAAGCCACAGGAAAAGAAGGGTCACGGGAAGACAAAGAAGGACACCAAAAAATGGTGTGATTTCCACAAAAGCCTCTGGCAAAACACCGATGAATGTCACTCAAAATAGTCATGGGTGGTTGAGATCAAAGACAAGGATCCGAACCCTGATTTAGAATCCGATTCTGAAAATACCGGTAAAAGACAGATCATCGACACATACCCCATTGCTATTGTCGCAACTGCAACAATTCAACCAGAAGAACCAACAGATCCTGAAGAGGGGGAGCACCTTTTTTATTCACAGATGTGGGTGAAGGGGACCCCACTGCATTTTATTGTTGATAGCGGAAGCCAGAAGAACCCCATGTCAGCAGAGATCGTCAAACAGTTGGGATTGTCGACAAAACCACACCCACAACCATACAACATCGGGTGGCTTTGCCAAGGACGATATCTTTGTGTTAGCCAACAGTGTCGATTGTCATACAACATCCAACCCTTCAAGGATGAGGTATTATGTGATGTTGCCCCACTGAATGTCTATGATGTTCTCTTGGGCCAACCATATATGTGGAAGTGCCATGTTGTTTATGAGTCTCGACCCTGCAGTGTCATTGTTTCTCTGGGGGGTCATCTCTACAGAATACCATAGGTAGTTCCAAATACTGTCCCACCTAAAAAGTGCCATAAGGTAGTATTTCATACTACAAAATTCATGTTCTTCACAATCTGTTCAAAAGGTGAACAAAAGGATACTGCAACCACTACAGCCTCGGCCCAAGCACCTTCTATCCAATAGAAGTAGGTTGACAAGATTGTAGAAAAGTGTAAAGATTCCTTCTGCACAAACGAATCTCATGTATCCAGATTGGTTAAAAAGGTCCAACCCTTCCAACCACATTCTCGTGATAGCCTTCCACAAACCGAACAACACGACGTCTCCAGTAAGGCAAGTAACTCACCAAGATTCACATTCAACAAACGCTTTTTCCTCTCCCTCGGGAACTCAATGAAATGGATACCATTGCTTCCTAAGGAGGGAGGATTGATCCAGGTGGATATCGGTGGCCACCCACCTTTTCCAACTGGCTCAAAACAGTTTTTTGGCAATTTTGGCAATTTACTATTTTTAGCAGTTTTAACTTCTGGGGCCATGTTGAGGGCATAAATGAAGGTTTTTTTGGATTGAGATTCTCAATGATAATCAAAGGAATCATTGAGCCCCCAAAATGAATCTCCTTGATGATACCTTTCCAATGAGATATCATACACATAAAACAAATATCGTATGCAAAAGTTACGACCCCAGGAAGTTGATGTATTGACTTACCCAAACGGGGCCCACATGACTTTTGGCGCTTCATCTCCTAGGGTTAGGTTTTTGGATGTACAAAGTTTTTGGAATTCCTGTTTATTGTAGAAAGTCATACAGAGCCTCATTGTAATCATTTTCTTGCGAATGCGAGTAGCCGTCACATCTCTACTCAGAGATAAGCTGCCACCATTCTAGAGAGTCTTTCACTCTATATTTTTATAGTCTCTGTACATTTCTTTCATTAATATAAATCATGTATTACTATATATATGTGTTTATGGTTGCATCTATGATACATTTTTGTTATATTATTGAATATTTGTGATATCTCTGTGCATTTCTTTATTATATCTCCGCTCTCATTTCGTGCTGAAAATAATCCAGATCAGGACATCAAAACAATACAATGCCATGCAATAATCAACCATTAGCTTATATCACCAAAAAAATTTAAACCATAATTTGAATCATCAACTGTAGAAGACTGTGTTATTATCATCACAATAGTAACAATATATGAGTGCAACATATCCACCATAGCGCCACTAGTCTACAAGGGGGTCCCATCTACTAGTTTATTATTATAATTATAATAAATAATAGAGCTTGGTAATCATTTGCGAGAAATATTCATCGTTGCAATTTTAAGCGTCAACAATGTGGAGGATAAATTAGAAAGGATAAGTCTCTCCAAAGTAGTACAATACTAGAAATGGGTTTGAGAGGCGCTCGACCTGTAGATTACGACACCCTCACATGATGCCTCCTCTGTTGTTGAGACGTCGTTTTCTTCTGCAACAAATGACATAGGTGGTATCCTGCATTTTCTATATAAAAGTATCAACCCATTTTTCCCCACAAGCCTCAACTCGCCACAAGAGATCCATGAGAAGCTCCTATTTTTTTTCGTGAAATAGTGAAAATAATAGTCTTTGGGGTTTGAACTCAAAAATTTGTTCTCTAAGTGGATGAATTCCATAGAGGACAACAATGGAGTATTCAATGCCATCTTGTACATTGAAATTCAGCGTGTGAGATGATGATGACGGATAAGGTTATGAGGTGTAGAGTGTGCATGCAGATCGACATGGGACATGCATCGACTGAAGCAATTCCAGTGTACGTGGTTATTTTATAAATTTTGAATTTTTAAATGATTTGTGATGTTTGAAAAACAATGATAAAGATTTCAACACACCAGGTTTAATTAAGTCGCATCACAATCCCTGACCCAATCATAAAATTCAAATTACCAAAATGAAACATATAAAAATTATTTATTTTTTCCAAAACAATAAAAATAATAAATCTGTTTTCATAACATTAAGAAATATTTTACGAGACTCCAAAATACACCAACTAATAAAGTTGAATGCACTAGTTAATAGGTGGTCAATGATGGTTGATTGTAAAGCGAAAACTATAGTCCCTCGCCGGAGGCAGGGACTAATAATGAGAATTCCACAATTATTAATCTTCACCCTCACATTTTATCTTTTGAAACCTTCACAATTAAATTATGGATTCAATTATCTCCAAAATTATACAAATAACTAGAGGTTTTTTTCATTTATTTTTAGAATGCTTGTATTCAAAACACGTATGGAAAGAGGTTGAACATCAAACCTCACTTCAACATTTGTATAATAAAGTGACATTGGAAGATTACTTGTAAGAGTAGTTGAACATCATACCTCACTTAAACATTTGTATGATAAAGTGACGTTGGAAGATTTCTTTTAAGAGTAGTTTATTAGAAGAGAACTTATGGAATATAGAACACTTCTTTACTTGATTACTTGGGGAATTTGGTTGGTGAGGAATGCCAATATTTTTTAGGATGTCCAAGTTCCCACTTTCAAAGTTTCATTACAATCTCTTTCATTGTTTTCTTCTTATAAGCCTAGTATAAAGCCAAAATCTAGTTGTGTGATTGGAGAGGTAATTATGAACAAGGATTATGCATGTATCTGCTTTATGCATTTGCGGGATGAAGCGACACTAGAAAATTCCTTTCAAGAGTAATTTATTAGAAGAGAACTTATGGAATATAGAGCACATCCATACTTGATTACTTGGGAAATTTGGTTGGTGAGGATTGGTATGGTTTTTTAGGATGTCCAAGTTCCCACTTTCAAAGTTTCATTACAATCTCTTTCACTGTTTTATTCTTATAAGTCTAGTATAAAACCAAAACCTAGTTGTGTGATTGGAGAGGTTATTATGAATAAGGATTATGCGTGGAGCTTCTTTGATGGATCTCGCCAGGGTCTAGAACACTTATGCAGCTAGGTTTTGTGTTATTTAGTGTTGAGGACCATTATTTCACTAGAAAGGAAAATATGGGTATTGGGATTGTTATCACATAGATTGTAGGTTGGGAAAATCCTGACCCAAACCAAAAAAATTGGGAAAGATGTGAGAGTATCTACACACCATCACCTTAGATAGACACTCCCCTCGCTTTAGTGATGATGAAAATCATCACAAGGGGGAAATCCCAGTTACCCTAGTGGGATTGATATGGAAAGTGAGGTGATGGAAGGTGAAACCCCTATAGGTTGAGTTAGGAAGTGGAAAATGCCTTTGATAAGAGTCTTGTTGATAGAGGTAGGTTGTCAAAGTATAATGTACCTATAAAATAATGTCATACCTGCCCGAGACAAGACAAAATATAGATATACAAGCCATATAATCAAAGGGACAAGCAAGTGAATCTTGTTGTCCTATATTGAAATAGTAAACAAGAATATATATCGGAAAGTAAATTATAACAATGGCTGAAAAATATATCACCAAAAGTCAAGTAAATCTTGCAAGAGGCTAAGATAGCAATTACTATTTTAACTCTAGTGAAATAGAACAAGACTTTAGTGACAATAGAAGGTTGTTAGATGATGTTATTATCAAGTTATTATGACAACCAAGTGTTCGTAGAAAATGTTTTCTACAGAAGAAAAATCCAACCACCAAAATCAACAAGTAAATCACCCAAAAGATAGTCAACGTCTTGTAGTTTAATTATAGTAGCTTTCAAGCAAATTTCAATGGTGGATAGTGAGTAAAAGAAAGAGTTTGAGTGATTTTTGTTGTAGACCTAATGGTTGCAGTATAAATTTATAACAACAACAATAAATACTTAGCCAAGCTATATGCCCTAGGGGCTCAAGCAAGTTAGTATCATATAGAATTGAATCCACTTTAGACAAATGAAATACCTTGACAAAACATGTTTTCCAATGCAACGATTTTATTTCTCCAATGCAATTTTAGATTAGTGATTTAATATATTGGGTAATGGAGTATTGGTTGTAAGAGTTGGATCCACTACTTCTCTAGGGGTGTAAGCCATTTTACTCCCTAGAGAAAGAGAATCCAACAAAGGTAAGTCTAGGAGGGTGTAATCCCTTTTACTCCTCCTAGAAACCTTGTGAAAATGACTTATCAAATAACAATTACAATGAACTTGGTGGAGGGTGTATTCCCTTATACTCCTCCAAGATTTTTAGACAAGAATAACATGAAATAAGAAGAAATTACCAACAAAATACAAAAATTTCCTTACCAATTCCACAAGATAGCAAGATAAAACCCTAGTTTACCAACTAAATTCCACCCACATGCAAGAATAAGCCTCCAAGAAGGGTCGCACACCACTTTATATCCACAATATACTAGAAATCATCAAAATTTTTGCACAAGAGAGATATAGATCAAATGCCCAAAGAGAGCGAAAATATCAACCAACTATGTCTTCTCAAGTGATAGAGCTATGATAAAATGAAAAGAATTTGGTATATATTTATACAAGACCTCTAAATTTAGTTTGTCCACATATCAATAGGGTAAACCACAAAATAAGGAGGTCTACCTCCTTTATTTCCCCCCTTTACAAAATAATTTGATTTTACACAAAAGAAAAACCCTAAGAACATAACATCATGCCCCTAGAGGGTGATGTTTTGGCATCTCTAGCAAGTCATTGGGTGTCACCATGTTAGGTGTCCTCCTCTTCACCAATAATGCTAAGCCATCATCAAACCTCACCATCATCATCAAAACCATAGCCCCAAGGTGGCGTCAAGCCCATAAGTGTGACGTATGGGCTCCAAAGGAAAACCATTGGCCAAGGTGAGGGTCAAGTGTCTTCCTCTAAGGTGTCTTCTCTTTCCTCCAAATTCAATGTCCATAATATATCATCTCCCAAGGTGTGGGTCATGGCATCTAGTCTGTGGGCTTCAATCCCTAATGAAATCCAAAGCTAGTCTTGTTCCTCCAAAACGTCCACCAAGCAAGGTCATGCAAAGAAAAATGAGTGCACCCTCCAAGGGTCTCAAGTAAAATGTATTATGTCAAGTAAAATCACATTTAATACAAGAGCCTCCTAAACATGTGCATCAAAAATACCTTTTCAAACTAAACAAGTGCTCAAACACCCTATGCAACTTGTCAAGTTTAGGTATGGGAGGGTTGTCATGGAAACCTATTGGGTGAGTCATTCCTCAAGTCTAGGAGTGTTTCCTAGGTGGACCCTCTCTAATACATGTAAAGAACATGAAGTGGATGGGGGTAAAATGTTTTGGCACGGGGTTCATGACATACAAGGGTTTGTATTGTCTCATTTATGGGTTCCTTTGTAGAGGGTGTGATGCACCTTCATTTTCAATGCATCATTTTTCCAAGCCCATTTATTTTCCATTAATTAATTAAAGTATTCCTAGGTTGAAACCAAAGTGGGACTTCTACCTAAGCATGAAAAAAATTTCCCACACATGCTCTACCTTGGTTGGTATTTTTAATTTGTTATTTTTCACGGGTCCCATCAATTTCTTATGAGAGACATCTCATTGTCCTCAGGATCCCTATGCGATAATCTAGAAGTTTTATGATTGGATATTTTCTTTTTCCAACTACAAGACTTTGGGCCTTTAGCCCCTTCTTCCCATGAAATGAGGTACAATCCTTTCTTGGGTCAGTACACCTGAAAATCCAAAAAGATATGGGAACGAAAAGGATGAAGTGTGAAAAGTGACAAGTATGATCGAGAATGGTATGATGACTCATCAATGAGACCTCCTAGTATAAAACCTTTCCCTAAGGGGGACCACTTACTAGGGAACAATGCCAACCACCAAGGTGAAACAGGGAAAAGAGCATAATTTCCAAGCAAGTTTTCTATAATCAAAAGCATCTTTAAATGCAACATACTCAAATTCCTCAAGTATGGAAGTGACACTTACCACAATACTTGACTTGTACCTCATGAAGCAAGACCCACGATCTTTTGGAAACATGATGATGTAGTTAATGCCATCATGATGAACCAGAGAAGTATGATGGTGAAGTAGGTCTTCATCTGTGTAAGTGGACATCGCAAGTCAATTCATCCCTTGAAACTCCATGTCTGCAACCTGAGGGCCTCGAGACATCATCTTCTTAGTTATTCTTAGAAATGGGGGATAACAGGGACGTTTCACCTCATGGGAGGTACCTTATGTTTTTATTGTCTACACTATTGTAAGCCCAGGAAAGATGCAAGTCTAAAGCCTTGTAGGCCATGTGGATGTTTTACTTGTATGTGGACTCCTAGGCCTTTTTTCGGTCAGCCATACCCAATCCCTCTAGTCCCCATGCTCATTTCCTTTCGACTTAGATAGGATTGGAGGTATTGAGGCGGATCTGTTGGGACACATGGTTTAAGGAGACATTGATTATTTTGTAGGGGTGATTGCACTATGTAGGGCTAGTCTATCCCATGGTCTTATGCATGTTATCTCACAATCTATACTTTCCCAAATCCCAAGGAAAGTGAATGCAAGATTGGTGTAACAGGGAGTGACCTATCATTGTCACCTTAATAGGAAACCCCTTTCTATTTAGGAGTATGTCACGGTACCCCAGGGGAGATATCCCCAGTGACCTGAGGGTTTGAGGAGACTAAGGAAAATGATACAAGAAAGTCCCTCCCCTCTCATAGGTCACTCAAGTTAAAAGGTTTGTTGAGTCTTATTAAAGATGAAGCAAAAGAGTAATATTATGTCCCTACCCAGAACAAGACAAAAAAGAGAAAAAGGGGCACTTTCAAAGTACCAAAATGATATTAATGCTTCATAAGGCAATGAACTCTTAGAAAATAGACTAGATGATATAAAATTGCAACAATATAACAATTTATAAAAACAATGATAAATTTGTAAAAACCACAATAATTATGCTTTAAAATGCTTGATAAAAGACTTTAAATAATAGTTTCAACTAGGCGAATTGATATTAGATAGTCACAAGTAGTTTTAGCAATGTCTGTCTAGAAAAACATGTCACTTTTAGGGTTAATTTGTTGTTGTTATATGGTTGTAGCAATCTTTTGCAACAAGAACAAGTTAATCAATGAATTTGGATAATCTAGGGTTAGTAGAAGTTAGTAAATGCTCCAAGGAAGATGGTTTGAAAGTTGTTTGATCAATCAATCACTTGTAGTGAGTAGACTAGTGCCTTTTAGGGTAATGGAGTGTAATGTTCCTAAGCCAATTTTTTTTCTTGGAAAACTAACTGCTCACTGTTTTCTTGTGTTTGGTTACGTGTTTGCAGGTTTACTCATGGAGTTGCACATTAGGGTTTATATTATGATGATTAATGAAGTAACATATCTGAAGCATATACCATAAAAAAAGACAAGATACAATAAGGAACACCAATATAGAGCCAATAATGTCAGATCTGACCTTTATTTATATAGTAGATAGATCATGTAACAAGATATCCGCAGATCTAGAAGAAAACCCCAATAATATCCAAAATGGGATGACAGTTACTACAATAATAACCAATAAAAATGATAATATCCTTCCAAAGGCCCTCTAAAGAGAAGATACAAGCCTCCAAAGGCCAATAGCTGCAAGAGAAGAATGATGAGATGGAACCCTAATCCAATGCACTGCCAAACCCTCCAAACTTGTTGAGTTGCACACTGTCCTAGTAGTTGTAGAATCCCTAGGTTTCACCCCCCCTCTTCCTATGCTCCAAATGCCTCAAAACTTCCTGAGAATGTAGATTGGGATACTAGAACCCCCCTGGAAAAGTATAAGACTGAAAGATGAATTTCTGGCTCTCCAAATGAGCAAACCCTCAACTGGTTTTCACCCCTTAGTTGATTGAATCTCCAATAATTTGGCCTCACCTCTAGAGGCCTCCAACTGCTACAAAATTCACCAGAATGATAGATCAGGCCAACAAAAACCCATTTGTGAAGTGTCAATATGATCTATAAAGATATGAGCCACCAAATGATGAAAACCTCCTTTTGCGGTGCGCCCCTCTCTTCTCAAACTCGTTCCAAGCTCTAGGAAATAATCTGTTGGGAAAACCTCCTCCTGAATAGACTAGAAATGATTCCCTGGACCATACGAAAAAAAATTAGATGTTACTTTTCCCAAACACTTCCTCATTACTTCAGATCAAACTGATATTCACAAGGTGGTGCACCCTCCTACTCGAAACCCCCTTAGGTTGCACACTAGTATGCCCTTGCCAATAGATCTGACCCCTATAACACTGTAGAATGGTGTGGGAGGATTGTTGCACCTCCAGGACCAGGCTTGGATCAAGAGAGGTGGGATATTTCACCACCGAGTTGATCTCTAGGGTTTTAGTCACAAAACCCTCAAAATTTCTTGTGCTCAAGAGCCCAAATGAAAAAATATGATAATAATCCAGAATTCCTTAGAAGTGTGCCCTTCCTTTATTTTATACCTTCAATCTATTCTTCTGTTGAGTTAGTTAACCCCTAGGGTTAACTCCTAGATTTACTCCACCTTTTGTTTTCTTTCATTGAGTTAACCTTTTTCACACAAACTCAACTTAGTAATATAATTTGTACTTAGGAAGTGACTTATGGTTTACTTTGTCCCCATGATGCATGAGACTATTGTCTAGTGGGGATATCTAGACTACTGAGTCTCTCCAAACCTCTTCATCAAGAGGTGGGGTACATTATAGTCTCCCTTGCTAGAAATTGCTTGCCCACGAGCAATTTGGGACCTGTCTCCTAAATCATCTATTCCCCTTCCCAAGTGGCATCCCATATGGGTAGGTTCTTCCACTTGATCATATATTCTTTCATGCTTCTATTCCTCAACTTCATCTCTTGGACTTCTAATAACCCCCCCGTTACCAGTACCAATTGTTCTTCTTCATCCAAAGGTGGCAATTCCTCAATAGGAATGATTTGTTTACCAATGGCTCTCTTCAAGCAAGACACATAAAAAATTGTGTATTATTTTGGCCTGTGGTAGATCAAGCTCATATGCCACGACCCCTACCTTCCTGTTGACCCAGTATGAACCAACAAATTGAGGTTGGAGCTTCTCTGTGCCACTTCTCTTAATGGATTCCTGTTTGTATGGTTGAAGCTTCAAATAAACCAAGTCACTGACCTCAAATGTGCGCTCCACCCTGTGCTGGTCTACTTGTACCTTCTGTTGATTTTGTGCCCTTTGCAGGTGGTCCTTAAGTTCCCTGAGTATGTCCTGACTCTGCTGAATCCAATACTGAACCATGGGAGCCCTACTATCACCAACGACAATATCCACAAATGAGAGGGGGTCATAGTTGTAGAAGGCTCTAAATGGTGGCATACCAATGGACATATGATAGGTGGTGTTGTAGCAATACTCCCCCCAGTGAGTCCATTTAACCCATGCCTTTTGCTGCCCTGACACATAATTCCTGAGGTAGCCTTCAACCCATTTGTTGGCTATATCTATTTGGCCATTTGTTTGAGGATGATAGCTGGTACTAGGTGTTAAGGCCGTACCTACCAACCTGAAGAGTTCCTTCCAAAATGTGCTCATAAACCTATTTTCCCTATCACTCACAATGGTTTTGGGTAAACCATGCAATCTGAAGACCTCCCAGAAGAACAAATCTACAACTTGCACTGCACTATAGTCCGTGGAAATGGAGAAAAAGTGCACAAACTTAGTCAACATGTCTACTTCCATGAAAATGCAATCTTTTCCCTGAGCCTTGGGCAACCCTGTGATGAAATACATACATATGCTTTCCCATTTGTGCTTTGGGATGGGAAGTGGTTGTAGTAATCATGTTGGGTGAGTGTGTTCATATTTGTTTACCTAAAAAGTGGTGCAATCCTTGATGTGGCACATCACATCTTCTTTCAAGCCCTTCCAAGTGAATCTCTCCCGTATCTGCCTGTATGTCTTGATGAACCCTTGATTCCCTGCTATTGGTGAATCATGGGATGCTTGTAGCACTTTGGCCTTAAAGGTTGACTCGGGGATCAAGAAAATTTGGCCCTTGTAGTATATGATGTCATCCATGATTCTAAAGTTGTCATATTTTACCTGTCCATCCATCAATTCGCATGCAAATATGTTTTTTGAGTATTCCACCAAAATCTGGGCCTTCCAATCCACTAAGATGTCGGTCATGGAATAAACTGATGGTCTTATGGATAAGCCATCTGCCACCACATTATTCTTCCCTTTGACAAACTCAATGTCAAATTCATAAGACTGGATTTTTCTCACCCATTTTTGCTGCCTCTCATTTAAGTCCTTCTAATCTAGGAAGTACTTGAGGTTTTTGTGATCTGTCGTCATGATGTATTTTTCCCCAACCAAATATTGTCTAAACTTATCCAATGCATGCATGATGTCTAGCATCTCTTTGTCATAGATGGTGTAGAGGAGCTCGGGACCTCTCAATTCTCATCTTTTATAAACAATAGGGTGCCTATTATGCATAAGAACTACTCCAATGCCTTCCCCTGAGGCATCACACTCTACTGTGAAAGGTTGTGTGAAATCTGGTAAAGCCAATACTGGACACATACTCATCACCTTCTTCATTTTGTCAAAGGTCAATTGTGCTTCTGGACTCCACTTGAATGCCTCTTTCCTGGTCAAATCGGTCAAATGTGCACAAAGTTGAGATAATTCCTTGACAAACCTCTTGTAATGGAAATAGATGCCCCAAAACCCCTTCAATTCTATGAGTGTCTTAGGTGTGGCCCAATCAAGTATATCTTGTATCTTCTCTTGGTGTACCTATACCCCCTTCACTCCAATGATGTGCCCTAAATAAAGGACCTCTGTCATTCCAAACTCACATTTGGATTCCTTAGCATATAAGGATTTCTCTTCCATGATAGCCAAAATCTCCTCTACATGTTGAAGGTGCTCCTCCCAAGTTTTGATATAGATCAACAAGTCATCAAAGAAGACCAAGAGGAAATTCCTCATTTGCTTGTTTAAAACATGATTAATGAAAGATTGGAAGGTGGCTGGCGCATTAGTCAGCCCAAAAGGAATTACCAAGAACTCATAGTGTCCGTAGTGACATTGGAAATAAGTCTTGGAGACATCTTGCTCCCTCATCTTTATCTGATGATATCCATAGCATAAGTCAATCTTTGTGAAATATACAACACCATGGAGCTCATCCAATAGCTCATCAATCCTCGGGATGGGTGTTGACGTCAAGATACTAAAGAGTCTCCAACATCAACATTTTCGACCTCTCGTGGGGCTAAGCGAGAGGAGGCGGGAATATCACCCTAGTCTTAAAGCCTCAGACAAGAAAGCGCTTTGAACTATAGGCCAATTTGCTCCTAACCTACAGTGCAAGCATAGATTCCTTTTCCTTGTAATTTTCCTTTTAGCAATATTTAATTTTTATTTGATTTATGATCTTTATGATATTTACAATTCAATTACTCTATACATTTGAAGTAACAAAACTAAAACTAATAAAAGAAATGCAAATCAATAAAATAGAAAGGTAATACTTTTGTTTTTATTTTAGCAAAGAAAAAAGGTAAGTAAAGCACAATTAACTAAATAAATAAACCATGATAGTTCTAAAGTAATTAAATTAAAAGAAAATTTTATTACATACATTAGTTTGAAGTGTATATAGAAATAACATTTTTATATTTTCATTTAGAAGTTAGGATGTAATTAAAAATAATAAAATTAAAATAGTAAAATAAACAAAAATAAAAATTTATGCACGTTAACAAACTAAAAACTTTATACACATGATTATCAACATGTTTTATTTGTCCTTTTATATTTTAAAATTTAATGCTATATTTAAAAGAATATGAGAAAAACCGAGGATTTTAAAGAAAAATCAAAGAGACAGTTCAAAGTGAGGAAGAAATGATTTTCATTAAAAGGGCTTCCAATACAAATTCATAAACCTTCAAAATATGCAAGTCTCGGAGTAGACTAGGGCCAGGTATATGGTCTTTAGCCCCTCTAGAAACAATGTAAAATGGAAAGACCAAGCATGAAAAGAAAAAAAGAAAGCTGAGCCAGAAGTGTAATAGAGAAATGGTGGTTGATCACAAGGAGAAAAACTTGTATATAGAAACTGATTAGTGCTGGATAAAATCGAGCTTCAATACAACAAACTAACAAGTAAACCTTTACCTTATGAAGGCCAACAATATCATCCTTGCTTATCCCTTTCGCTATTTCACAAGTTTTGATTAAGGTTGTTTGTCATTGATATCAACCCTTGAAGAAAATCCGATAGCAAATTCTGGTAGCACAAAGGTTTGGGTAATGGACCCAAGGTTGTTTCATGTATAATTGTATGAGTTTTAATATATTTTAAGGTAATACTATTCTATATGGATAGTACATGTCATGCCATTTCTGGTGGTATGTGGAACGTCACATAACTCCTCACGGTTTGAGAGTTATGGCCTTACAAAGTTGGAGGCCCCTCATATGTTGGCTTGAAGCCCCAAAAGGTCAAAGAAATCAAAGAGCTTGCAAAGAAGAAATTATTATTTAAATGATAAAGTAAAGTGACAAAGTCAAGAATGATTATTTAAATAATAAAGTGAAGTGAAAAAATCAAAGAAGTTTATTTAAATGATAAAGTGAGGTGACAAAGTCAAGGAGGAATATTTAAAAGATAAAGTAAAGGAGAACTTTCTAATTATGGAAAGTGGTTAACCCTAAAAATGAGGAAAATAGGTTAAGTGACCTATAAATGGGTTAAGTGACCTAGAAATGGGTTAAGTGACCTAGAATATGGAGAGTATAAATAAGAGGCAAGGCTCTCTCATTTTACATCACACTTGAGCATATTGAATATCTATAGGTGACTGAGGTAAGCAAAGGATATCTAAGCCGAATTTTAGAGGGAAAGTGAAGAAAAGAGGGTCGAAATTCAAGGGAGGATAAATTCTTTTGATGATGCTTTCTAAGGTATGTTATTTATAGGTCATCTCACCATTTTTACAATAACATTTTTTTCTAGAATGATTCAGACTGTGAGATTGATAGGCCATTGAGGAAACATATCCAAGTATCTGTGGTAAAAAATTCAGCTTGTGGGTCGTTGTATTTTTGGAGTTACACTCCGTGGAAAATAAGGGTTGTTGACTAATCCAAAACTAGTCATGTGAGACTAAAGAAAAGTTTGATGAAAATGCTAGTCTCTTGCTGTTAAAGTTAAGGAAGGTTTGCATGTATGTGATCATATACACCGGGTCTATTATAGAGTTACAAATCATATTTGGATGATGATATTGATGAGGTATTTTGGTTGAAGTACATGTTGGGTACATGGTTGAGACAAGTAGTTGATGATTTGGCACATACATGAGGTGTATAGTTGATGATGTTGGTACATATTGATGAGTCATAGTTGATGAGTAGTTGAAACACGATTGGTACATACTTAGTACATGGTTGGATGCACTTGTTTATGGTACATGTTGATTACAGGTTGTTTGGTATAGGTTGGTGCATGTTTGATGCACTTGTTTATGGTACATGTTGATTACAGGTTGAGGTATAGGTTGATGCATGGTTCAGGTTTATTGGTACAGGTTTACAATGGAATATCTCACAGTGACAGTGTGATAGTGGTTCCATCATTCTACTTCTACTTCAGGGTGGTTGGATGGGGCAAGGACAGGTGGTTGTATCCACCTTACGATTGTAGCCATAGAACATAGGGGGTAGTAGCCTCATTCTGGTTGTAGCTAGAGAATAGGGGAGTTGGAGCTTCCTTCAGGTTGTAGCATGAGAAACAAGGGGGTTGGAGCCTCCTTCCAGTTGCAACTGAAAAAGAAAGGAAGTTGGTGCTTCCAATGAATGTAATTCTTCAAGACATATAAGAAAAAACATTCTGTGGTTTTCTCTCGTTTTGGGTTTCCACGTAAAACACTGGTGTACTGTGTATGTGTATGATTGTTCATTTGTTCATTGACTATTTACTGTACATTTATTGGATGATAATGTTACATTGATATAACACTTGGATTATATGGTTAAAAATGATTAAATTGCTCTATTACTAATTCACCCCCCCTCTCAGTAATCCAACAATTGGCATCAGAGCAGGTTCCTTCAGAAATCATTTTAACCACTGAAATGTAGATCATGGAGAGAAACAACTTATATAAAAATGGAATACCACAGTTCAATGGACAGAAGTATGCATTTTGCAGCATAAGGATAAAAACATATATACATGCACGGGGATTTGAAATTTGGCAATCAATTTTAGATGGATACACAACACCAACAGTTCCGCCAACAAATGATAAAGCAGTGAAACTCGGTCAGAATAATTCCAAAGCCAAAAATGCACTACTGAATTGTCTTAGTGAAACAATATTCACCAAAGTTGCACATTGTAAATTCGCTAAAGAGATTTGGGACAAACTTCAAAATATTTATGAAGGAGATTCAAAAGTCAAAGCAACAAAGCTTCAAACTTATAGAGGTTAGTTCGAACAACTTAAGATGAAGGAAGATGAAAATACTGCATCTTACTTTTTACGAGTTGATGAAACAATAAATGCGATCATAGGATTGGGAGAAGAAATCAAAGAATCTGTAATTGTTCAAAAAGTACTAAGATCTCTTCCTATGAGATTTGACCCTAAGATATCAACACTAGAAGAAATATCAGATCTAAACTCAATAAGCATGGATGAATTACATAGAATCTTCACAACATATGAAATTCAAACTGAATAGGAAAATCCAGATATAAAAGAAGATGCCTTCAAAGCATCCAAAAAGTCAAAGAAAAAGGAAAGGCAAAAAGAAGAACATAGCAACAATAGTGACGTCTAGGAAGATGATGAAGAAGTGGCCAACTTTGTAAGAAGGCTGAACAAGGGAACCGACGGTAGGTATAGAAGTAAGCTTCCTTTAATTTGTTTTAATTGTGATGGTATTGGTCATTTTGCTAACAAATGTCCTTATAAGAAAAAGAGAAACGATGAAGGTTACTCAAAAGGCAAACAAACATATAAAGGAAAAAGAACCACAAAGAAAGTTTTCAAGAAAATCTTATGCACCGAAGAAGACATCTCATCATCAGATGAAGGGGAAGTTAGTGACAGTGAGACCAAAAGAGTTCTATTCATGGAAGTAGAAGAATCTGATAAAGAAGACTCCGAAGAAGAATATGAAGAAGTTGAAGGAGAATATGAAGAAGTCGAAGAAGAAATTGAAGAGGCAAAAATTGACTTCTAAGAGGAATTATTGTGTGCCATAGAAGTTATCAGAAGAGAAAAGAAGAAAAAGAAGAAACCACAAGAAGAACTAGAAAAGAAAGAAGACACTTAAGAACTAGAACAAATGATCACAAATTTGAAGGTTCAAATAAAAGAAGATAATTTTTTTGAAGAAGCACTCAAAGAACAGCTAGAAGATAAAGACAAGATCATTGGAAATTTGGAAGAAGAGGGTGATCTGCTGAGCTAAAAGATAAATTCATCCCCAACTTCTTCCATAGGGTTCTCCAGAAATGACCAACAAATTTTGTATCTCTGTCTGAAACAATAATATTAGGTAACCCATGAAGTCGAACAATTTCTTTGAAAAACAGATTTGCAATGTGTGTTGCATCACTGGTTTTCAGACATGGAATGAAATGTGCCATTTTGGAAAATCTATTGACTACCAAAAATATGGAATCACAACCTCTCTATGTCCTCGACAGTCCCAACAAAAAATCCATGCTTACCGCGTCCCACAACCTCTCTAGAATTGGCAATGGTTGATACAACCCTGTATTTTGTCTTTTCCCCTTTGCATCTTGGCAGATTCTACATCTATTGAAAAATTTCCACACATCTATCCTCATTCTTGGCCAATAATACAAACTGATTAGTTGTGCAAATGTTTTATCATGGCCGAAATGTCCAGCCAATCCCCCACTATGTTTTTCCTTCAAAATTTTCTCTCATGGAACTCTTCGGGATACACAACTGATTTCCTTTGAATAACAGTCCATCCTGAATTAAATATTCAGTCCATTGGCTTCTGTCTCTTAGAACATGATTCTCACATGCTTCATAAGTGTCCTTGAAATATGAATCATCTCTGTACTTTTCCTTAAGTCTTTCAAAACACAAGGTCTTCACTCAAAACTCCTGCATAATTAAACATCTCCCACTCAATGCATCGACAACCTTATTAGCATTTCCAGAAATGTGCTTTATAACAAAATTAAAGTTTTGTATGAACTCAACCCATTTTGCATGTTTCTGGTTCAGTTTCTCCTATCTGGTTATAAACTGTAAGGCCTGATTGTCGCTATAAAAAAAAACTCTTTTGGAACCAGGTAGTGCCTCCATTTCTTCAACACCTGTATGACTGCATAAAACTCTTTATCATATGTGGAGTAATTCTTCTTGGCCTCATTCAGTTTCTCACTGAAGTATGCAACTGGTCTATTGGCTTAACTTAATACTACTCCAATTTCAAATCCACTTGCGTCACATGTAATGTTCCCCACCTCTTAGAGAGGTGATGAGGAGACTCAGTGGCCTGGGCACCCCCACTAGGTCATAGTCTCACACTGAGGGGCAAGGTCAACTAGGCTAAAGTTATATTTTTAAGTTGACTTGAGAAAGAAAAGGGATAAAAAGAGTAAAAGATAACTCAACAAAAGAATAGAGGTTAACTCTGGGAGTTAACCTAACTCAATAGAGAATTAGAAGGAAAAAGTATAAGTAAGAGGCTGGGGTGCACCCATTAGGCATTCTGGATTTGGTATATTGTTTGCTATTGCTCTTGAGCATTCATTTTTGGGGTTTTGTTGTACAAACCCTTGTGAGCAACTTAGTGGTGAAATACCCACTCACCTTGTTCCATAGCTTGGTCTTGGGGATGAAAGGTTCCTCCACACCATTCTATTCTCAACATATCTCCTTCTAGTGCTTCAGAAGATAATAGGGCCGTACTGTTTTGAAGTTTCCAGCAAGGGCACACCATACCATTGAGAAGGGTTCAATCTAGCCAATTAGGAGGAGCGTTGGACATTCTATCACTTGGGTTTTACTTGCAGGTGATCCATCATCATCTTGAGGGCTTCTTCGAAGAGTTATCATCACTCAATCTTCAGCTACAATCTGGGACGATTTGGAGGTTAGGAGGACATCCCATTATTCTGTATTTCTCAGATCTAGAGAGATCTACTTAAGATCTGGATCTGAAACTTCTCCCACAAGGTTCTTATATCCCGATCTACATTCTTAGAGAGTTTCACATCATTTGGAGGTCTCTTTCTTCAAGGGCAAGTTGCCTAGGGTTTCAGCTATTAAGGAGGGCACAACTCCCTTAGAAGATCCAACATTTGGAGAGGTTGGCATTGGACGTTGGGATTGAGACTTCAGGATGGAGATCCTACTTCACCGATCTATCATCTGTCTAGGTTTGAGCTGATTTGGAGACTTCTTCCATCAAGACCGAATTGTGAAGGGTTCCAGCCTTCTCTTGGAGCATGGCACTCTTCAGCTGGAAGGTTTGGCATTCATATCTATTTGTATTGATCTATCATCTAGCCTTTGGAGGTTATTTTGTATAGGCATAGCATTTTGTAGCAGCTCATATCTATTGTTTGTATGACCATCTGAGGACTGTGCCAGATCGACTATCTATTGTATTGATTCCATATTGCTCATAATAAAAGGTCAGATCTTTGCTTGTGCTTCTATATCTTGAATGTATTGTGATCTTCATGTGTTGGATGAATCGTGTATGAATGCACTTAATAACTCAATAAACACCTGCACATCAACAAATCAATGGTAGTTAGTGATTCCAAGCGAAAAATTTGGATTGGGATCATTACATCACATCTCACTTGAAATGTTTTACCAAAATCTAGCAGAACCAAAACTGGCTGTTCAGTGATCTTCTCCTTCAACAACTTGAAACTTTTCTCTACTTCCTCTGTCCAATGAAAATATTTATGTCCTTTCTTGACCGTGTCCATCATTGGTGCACAAATCCCACTAAAATTTCTGATGAACTTCTTGTAAAAATTAGATAGTCCATGGAAGCTTCTAACTTCAAAGATATTCCTTGGCGATGACCATTCTTTGATTGCTTTCACCTTCTCCGGATCCATATTCAATTCATTCAAAGAGATCACAAAACCTAATCAAATAAGATCTCTATTCATGAAAGACAACTTATTTAGATTTATCAGCAACTTCTCTTGTTGTAACCTCCTCATTACTGAATTTAAATGCCTCAAATGCTCTTCCTCTATCTTACTGAAGATTAATATATCATCAAGATACGCAATTACAAAATTCCCAATGAAATCTTTCAAGACTTCATTCATCAATCTCATGAAAGTACTTGGTGCATTCATCAATCCAAATGGCATGATGAACCATTCATATAGTCCTTCATTTGTCTTGAATGTTGTCTTCCATTAATCACCTTCCCTCATCTGAATCTAGTGATATCCACTCTTTTAATCATTTTTTGAAAACAACCTTGCTCCACTCAAGCAATCCATCAAGTCATCCATCCTGGGTAAAGCAAATCTATGCCTGATGGTGATTTTGTTTATAGCCCTCGAGTTTGTACACATTCTCCATCCACCATCCTTCTTCGGAATTAACACTGTTGGTACAACGCATGGACTCAAGCTTTCTCTAATCAACCCTTTATCCATGAAATCTTGGACTTACTTCTTGACCTCTTCATTATCATGCGGTGTCAATTTGTACGCTAATTTTTTTGGTAAAATCTCTCCTGGTATAAGGTCAATGTGATGGCTTATACTTCTGATGGGTGGCAACGAACAAGGCAAATCGTCCACCATGATATCAGTGAAATTATCCAGTAGTTCCTGAATTTCCCTAGGTAGATCATCTATCGAGGTACTGGTCAATATGACTCTAGGTTTCCTCACCACAAAAAACTACATTTATTTATATTTCTTGACTTCATCAAGAATTTCCTTCCCACCAATGAGAAGTATATTATTGCTTGCTTCTGCCTTCACCTTCTTGTCTTCAATTGGCAACAATATATGCGTCCTACCATTTTTCTCCAAGGTGTAAGTGTTCTTTCTTCCGTCATGAATAAATTTTTTGTCATATTGCCAAGGCCTCCCCAAAAAAATATGACATACATCCATGGGAATAACATCACATAAAATCTCATCTCTATATCCCCCTATATTAAATTCTATTAAACATTATTTAGTGACTATTACCTGATGTCCTTTTTTCAACCAAAAAACTTTATACGTGCTTGTATGTGCAACTGTTTCCAATTGTAGCTTCTCCACCATCTCTGTGGATACTAAGTTATCCGTGCTTCCACTTTCAACTATCAACTTGCATACCCTATCTTTGGTTTTCAAGCAGTCCTAAACAAATTGTTCCTATGGACTGGATTTTCCACTTCCTTCTCTGGCTTCAAGAGAAATCATTAAGGATCTTCCACCTTCTACATCTTCTGCCTCAACATTTTGCCTTTGCACTTCTAAAATGTGAGCTTCGCCTCCTCCTTCTCTTTTCCTATCAGGACTTTCACAAGACTTGTGTCCTATCTTTCCATAGAAAAAACACTTTACTTCACCTCCTCTTCCTCTTCCTCTTCCTCTTGCTCGAGGAAAGGTGTTCCTATCGGCATATTGTCTTCATTGTGAACTTCCTCCCCTTTCTGGGTGGTTATGATGCTTCTTTTTTTCATCTTTGGGCTTCTGTACTCTGTCCTGGGAAATTTATTTGCCTCTTCTCTGAATTCTACCTCTACCCCTTTGACCTTGCTTCCTGGCCAATTTCTCTTCAGCCTTCAAATCAATCTGATAAGCATCTTCCACATTTTTTATTATCACCATGCTCATCTCGTCCCGAATATCATATCTCATGCCATCATATATCTGGCGACCTTTTCATCATCACTCTCGCGATGACCAACTCTGATGTTTAACCTGTAAAACTCCTCTGTATATTCCTTCACTGTCATCCCTTTCTGTCTCAAATTATGCATTCTTCAAAATATATTGATTTGGTAATATCTGGGTATGAATTTGGATTTCATCTTAGCTACCATTTTGTACCAACTTTTAATTCTTTATTTTCCTTTGCAATGCCTTTCAACCTGCAGTTCATCCCACCATAGTGCTGCATGTCCTTTCAACTTAGTGACAATGTGCTTAACTTTCTTATCTTCTTCAACATCCTCATAGTCGAAGTATTTTTCTATATCTCTAAACCAATCTAGCTTCTCCTCAACGTCCAAGTTTCCTTCATACATCGGGATGTCCAATTTCCCTGTGGAACCCATTCTTGCAACAACTTTTAGCAAACGTTCCTCTGAAGCATATTCAACTACAACTTCTTCGGCTCCTTCTTTGTTCTCGCTTTCAGCCTCACTGGTATATCTAATATCAGGTGTTCATCTCTGTGCTATCTCCATAACATATAATCGAGCATGAAGTTCTCTCATTTCCCTCTCCACGGATGGATCGAGTAAATCTCTTTATGGACGTCTCCTTGGCGACATTGCTCCAAATATTTCCACATAGAATTCAAATCACAACTTTCCTCTGTCTTATCTTGCTTACATAAAACAATAGTTGTAAGCTATGATACCACCTTATGTAGTGCCCCTACCTCGGCAGGGTCTGCTGACCTCCTGGTCAATGGATATTCTTCTGTTATCGAGCTAGAGAATCTCTTTAGGCCCCTACTAGAACCTCCACAAAAACAAAACCACAGGTCCTTATGAAACTTTTCTCATGCAAACTAACACTGAGCACGAACTCCCTTCACGTGACCACAAGCCTAATCAACAAGTGCTTCGCACTTCGCGACCTCAGGTATTCTATTGCGAGTCACCCTGACTCTCTCGATTGTCGAACTCTCAAACTTCGAGTTAGAAGTCTAGTGAGCGCTATCTCTTTACCATATTCTCCACCGATGTGACCTCAAGCTATGTCTTTGGGCCAGCTTTTGAGCACTACGATACTTCGCTTATTGGGAACTCGCGAAGTATCTCTCCTCCCTTCGCTTGAGGTCCGAACTCCCGACTTCACTTACCTCAGATCAATGGTTTGAGACTCCCATGATTCAATGGTCCAGATCCTCTTTTTTTGAATGGGAAATTCATGGTTCGCAACTTTGGAAGTTGACTTCCTTCTCCCTTCTAGCTATCGATTCCTAATTTCTCCTTCCCACGAAAGGAATCAATGGTTCAATCTTCCCTTAGATCGACAACTCACTATCAGTCCTGATTTTTTGAGTGTTGAATGACTCTCGACCCTCATCCTCCTCGTAGATTTACAGGATCCAATGATCCATGGATATCAGTGCTTCTCCTTCTGAGGATTTCTATCATCCGTCCAGGCTCTCAATGGTTCCTAGCCAAATAAATTGGCATCAACCCTTTTGAGATTGTTTCCATGAGGTGACTTCAATCCTCGCCCTTCCTTCGAACTCTTCCACGTCTCTATCCTAACTGAGCTTGATTCTTTTTGCAATTTCTGGGATTCTAAAGAATCCTGCGTGCACTCCTTGTGGCCTTCATGATAATCTCATATTATCTGACAAATCCAACTATGTGTACTCTTTGCGACATAAGTTCTTCAACCACTCACTTGGGTTGGAAAATTATAAGACTCTCCTCAGCTTGCACACACCTTGCATGAATCTATGCTATACTTGCACTCCTACTGATATAAGATCGATGGTATCTCTCCTAAGTTTTCTGGGCTAAACCTCATAAACCTGTCAACGCACTCCTTGTAGACTTTCTATGCACTCCTTGCAGGAAGTCACAAGAAGAGAAACAATTGAAACTTATACTTTTCTCATAGACTTCATGCATTCAACATGAAATCACATACACACAAAACATTGAAACAAATGCATCACAGAGAATATAAGCAAGCTACCATTCAATAGATACGCACAACAACCACAATACACCATGAATTTGGATAAAATCCTTCTAAATAACAACAACTATCTGCTCATACAACTTCTACAATCTCTATTCTTCTCTGCTCTCTTTCTCTACAACTACCCACTTTCTCTCTAGAATTACAATGAGAATGATAACGCAAATACATACGAGGGAGTCTTCTTGAGTCCCCCCCCCCCCTACTACTCTAAGCTATCTTATCGAATTAAAGACTACCATATACTTTACATTTATTACAATAAATTCCCAAAACTGATAGATGAGAGAAAATGCTCAAGATCTGTATTACAATCCCCAAAACATTAAAAGAAAATACATCCTTCTAGCTATTACATTAATGATCCTTCCTTTTGAAATTCAAAAATGTCTTCTAAATGCATGTCTGCATATCCAACTGTCCTCCACTTGCGCTTTGCTGGTGATGCTCCTGCATCATATTTTCATAGCATATTTATGTAAAGATATACAGATATGGAAATAAGCATAAGGATCAACAAACCATAACAACAAAAGTTGTTAATGGAGTTCGACAATATTGCCTACGTCTCCGGGCCTTTGTCTCAGTGGGTGAGGCTTTCTTATTTATTTTCAAATCTTCAAACATACATCATAAAAGTTTCAAATGGATTACAAACTGATCTTGCTGTGTTCTGCTAGATCTTTAGAACCCAACACAACTAACGACACTGAAAATGGATGAACGAAGCTCCCAAAAATGGCCCACAAAGTTTCTCTCCTCTATGGCTCCCCTACATAAAAATGGACTTGACTGTCAAATTCCTCAACATTTCTCCTTCTCTGAACCCCCAACCAGGCTGACAAGAACCTCTGGTTTATATAGGCTTGAAGTGGTAAACAACCTCCCAACTTCCCCCCAATATCTGGCCTCAAAACGATCTCCATATCCTCCAATAATGGCAAAAATCCATCAATATCAGGCTAAAAATCTATTAAAATCTTATAATATATTTTTAAAAACCCCAAATTTGGATAAATCTGGGTGCAACCCCTGAATTCCCGACCCTTGTTCATATGCGCACCCTCTGTGTGGCTAAAGGCTAGATGGCGTTGGTCCTTATCTCCCTGGTCTTGGCTCCTGATCGTATGCGCTTGGCCATATGGCCGCGCCCTTACCCCTCCATGCGCCATATTTGGTTGTTAGGCCCCTGGTCGGACGAGACTGCCCCCCACTAACCAGGGCTTATTCTTTAAACCCGCACCAATATTTATGGTAAGTATGTGCTAAAGGTGGGAGTATAGGTGATATGCGTAGTGCTGAACCGGGGGTTGGGGCCTATCCCTGAACCCTTTACTCCGCCATCTGAACACACCTTTCAATTCAAATATTAAATTTGAACCATTTGGAATAAGAAACAAAGTGGGCGGACTGGTAGCCCGACCCTGCCAAGACTCTTTCCCCATGCCTGGAGGTCACGAGTTCAACTCCTGTGGAGTCCATACAAATTTTTCAATACAATCAATGGAGGGGTGCCACATGGCAGCTCACGACTGGGCCATGTGGCACCATACCATTATCCCAAAAATATGCCACATGTCAAAATATGACTCATCTATATGTCAACCATCACCTTCCCAGTCAACATGCCAACACATCTGCCACATCACTGTATGGCCATACATATTATATGGTCATATGTCACATCAACAATGTACAAAATGTACGGTCTGTACAGTTAGCAAAATTTTGCTTGTTTGGCAAAACGAACAGAAAGCGATATCTTTCTCTTACGACGTCTGTTTGAGCCCATTCAAGTTGTGTTGAGTTTGGAATGACGAGGCCTACAGACACATTCATTTTAAAGCAATTATGACCACTTTTATTTTTAGGCCTTCCTGGACCCATTTTGGATCAAGAACCCCAAGAGATAAATGAAACAAAATTACAATATGTTGTTGTCACAATATTGAAATATAACAGTACTTCATAAACAAAGATTGAAAAACAACTAGAGGCCAAATCACAAGAAGTTGATGAAACATATCAC
Source organism: Picea engelmannii (assembly GCA_009831015.1). NCBI lineage: Eukaryota > Viridiplantae > Streptophyta > Pinopsida > Pinales > Pinaceae > Picea > Picea engelmannii. The sequence goes on along the minus strand of ML803850.1, from coordinate 91,109 downwards.
TTGAAGGAAATCCAATGGAAGATTATATAACAACAAAACAAAAGGGAAAAAAACTCAAGAGGAGCCTTCTTCAAGAATAATGAGGATGAATAAAGGTAAGTTTACAAAATTTCCTAAAATTTTCAAAATGTTTTGGTCTAAAAATCCTTCTTATCAGGAATTGATTAAAGAAAATAGGATATTGAGATTACAGAACCAAAAGTCGAAGAAACGAATTGCAAAATCTCAAACTCAATCCACTAGATATAAACCCTTATACAATTTATTAGATATTGTTGAAAAATAAGTTTACTGTTAAAGATATTGAACAAAATCTCCAAAAGATTGTTAATGGTATTTTAGATGATATTGTTACAAACACTTATGCCTTCATATTGTTGATTTTTCATAAGCCAGGTTAAGCATGAAGTTCATTTCATTTTAGCATTTCACTTAGCCATAAACAATAATGTTGCAACAACCAGGATCACAAGAAGAAACACCATTCACAAGAACACACGAAGTATCTTGGGAAACCCTTCACAACAAGGGAAGAAAAAAAATCAAATCCTTTGCTATATTCTTTAAGAGAAAGACCTCCACCAAGATAAACCTTAGCACACAAGAGGGTGCTTCAAACCCTAGAAGACTAGCGCCCAAGAGAGGTGACCACCTTTTCCCAAGTAGATGTGTTTGCTGAAATTTCCAAACTCACAAGATATGATTCCAAAATGGGGAATCATCCCTTACTTATATTAGACTTGTCCAATCAACAAAGGCGTCTATTGGCTCAACATGGTCGACCTCTCTAAGTCACTATATAATTTATTAATATTAATATTAATTATCTTTTACATTTATTATTAAACATATTAAGGTGGGGCTGACCTGTACCCTTTACTTAACAATTAAGGTTATAGGTAGGTCTAAGTCTTGAACAATATATAGCAAAGGATCTGATACACCCACTAGTGCTCATCCACTAGGGGCACATCCATAAGGATGTCATAGATTTGATTCACTGCATTACACAAAAGAACCAGATCTTCACACATTCACTTGTGTTCGTCCACATGCACATCCACTCTACAGATTTTCTTTCCCACTGCCTCACACAGGAGAATCATCTAGAGTCTTCTCGTCAACTCTGCTTCTCAGAGGAGGCTAATACATCATTTTCATTTATGTTCTCATGATGATGCACCCAACACTTTGGTATTTCACACGTTCACCTTGTGCTCAGCCACATGCAATTCCTAACTCAACAGATTGCCTTTCCCACTGGATAATCATTTGTTGTTATTCTCAACTCTTTGAATGGAGAAGGTCATCTATATCTTCCCAGATCTTTCTCAGGAAGGAACCACACACCCTTATTAGGGGCTTTCTCTCAGGTTTATAAGCTAAGAGAAAGACTTCACATAGCTTCAATGATCCACACCTTATAGGTTTTTAAGTTGGAGAATGTCTCACATAGCTACAATAGCCTCTCAACTAGGGAGGCATTCTTTATCATGCCAAGTCTCACATAGATGTATTTTGAATTTTTTCTTGGCTGGAGTTATTGACACTCCCTCTCAGCTAGGGAACCATTCTTCACGAGGTTAAGTTGGTGAAGATATCTGCAATCTTCTCATGTGTAGGAAGGTACTACATGTGTACAATTTTCCTCTACATCATATCTATGAAATAAGGATATTTCATCTCATCGTATTTCGATCCATTAGGAAACATTGGGTTATCAAGGAGCTTTACTCACAGATTTTGGTTATCATCATAGGATCCATCTCATGGTCAAGCAAATCTGTCAGAATCTTGTGAAGCCACATTACTTCGCACACTTGATGCTTATATACTCTTCCTTTGTGGTACTCAAGGCTACAAAGTTTTCTTTCTTGATGTATTAGGAAGCCATAGAAAAATTCACGATAGAACATCAGTCAGATGTGCTTTTTCGGTTCACTGTACTTTCTTCTCAATTTGAATCATCATATCCTACAAACTCAAGTTTATACTTGAGGCATATCTTAGTCCATATCCAACTGTGCCTCGTATATATCTTGATACTTGTTTTGTTGTTTGTCTACTGATTCTATCTTGGTTGACTCATGACATGACTAGGCACATTCCCTGCATGGCATGAATCAAGTCTGGTGTTGACTAGATACATTAGTGATCCAATCAACCGTGGATCACTCTCATCTGAATCATCATCAATATTCTTCTTTAAATACATCACGGTGGATTTTTCATTCGGTCATATTGAACTTCTTTAATATTTTCACTGTATATTTTTCCTTGACTCAAGAAAATCTTATCGGTCATCTGTCATACTTCTTGTCCCAAGAAGTAGTGCATCAAACTTAGATTCTTCATCTCGAATTCAGAGATCAAGGATTACTTGTAACAACAATGCTTTTTGAATAAGTCATCAGGATCATGCTCTCGTCACCAACACTGTAATGATATAGGTTTGGATCAACAACAATCTTATTGAAATCCAAACTTATCAAGAATCTATCTATCTGATATAGTTTCCAACACATGGATGGAAGTTTATCTGGTTCACTGGATCAATTGTCTCATCATAGAAAACTCCCTCTGTTTGTGATAAACCTCTGGCTATAGATATCATTTTTTATTTCTTGACACTTTCATCAGATGCATGCTTTAGCATAGACTTCCCTTTCTGGTCTCTGAATAATATCTTATGCATCATTATTTTAAGATATACTGGTATTCTTTTGTTACAACATTTTTCCATACTAGTTCTTTTGTTTCATCTCTAAGACAAGGAGTCTCAGCATCAATGAAGTGGCTCATGACTGAAGGATAGCTCAAAAATCTCTTTTTCTTTCTCGGAATGTGCCTTGAGAGGATTTTATGCTTCTTTGCCTCTTGCATAGTGAGTCTAGGTAGGCATTTTATGCCCTACTGCAATATCTCTGAACATATCAACTGTAGAAATTGGATAAAATCGGGTAATGTCTGTAACCCTCTGAATTTCTGAAGGGGAAGAAGGTATTTTCTCACTTTCAATCTCTATCTGATATTCTCTAGGTCTTTGAAAAACTGTCTCTTCTTCAAGGAAAACATCTCTACTTGTCTCAATCTGTCTCTGACTAGGTATGTCTTTGAAGATTCACTGTATCCTTTCTTCCTAAATGATCTAGCTTGGGCTTCTTCTCTTTGGGTAAATGAAAATACATTGGGCACCCAAATAAACTGAAGTGTTCAATCTTAGGCTTCATTTCAGTGAAGACTTCTTCAGGATTTATGTTTTTCAAAGTTTGGTGAAGACTCTTGTTTTTCACATATACTGTGTCATGCATGCTTCTTCCCATGGAATCCTAGAATGATTCTAATCATTCTTTGTAGCATTGGTTGTCTCAATGATAGTTCTATTCTTCTTCTTTCTCAAATGGTTTTGGCTCCTTTTGAGTCAAGTGACTCCCTCTAAAGGATAAGCATATTCTTTTCTTTTTTAACTTATCTGGAACAAGAAAAACAAACAAAACCAACACAAGGATATATCCTAAAGGAGAATAATGAGTACATATCTAGAATCAAAACAATTTAAGGAATATTGTCACAGCTACAACACCTATTTGTAATGTAGAATTTTTTTAGAAATATAGGTTAGAGGAATGAAAATTACAACAATCAAACCTGGAGTCTTTACTTTGGGTGTGTTGTTTTTCTGAATGCACTAAGATCCCTCTGGATCCATGACTTTAGAAAAGTTTCCTTCCTCTTTCAATTTCACTCATGACAATGATACAAATAATATATACAAGTGCATACCTGAGGATGCTGATATGATTTCTCCAATGGTTCTTGGATGATATTTATTCTCTGAGATATTTATGAAGAAGATAGTCATGGTGTCACTTTTTTTCATCTTTGTTATTTTGAATTTGGCCCTTCAATGTAAGGGCTTGAGTAGGTGATTGGCTTCCTTGTCCTGACCTCATCTTCCTTCCATTAATTGATAGTTGTATTTGGTAAACCCTTTACCCACAATAAGTCTTCCTTTGAAGTCTTGTCTTTCAATAACTTTGAATTTTTCTTGATTCATCAAGCTTGTCTTCCATCATAGTTTTTGTTCATCATAATTTTAGATTCTTCACAACCCTTTGTCAACTAGGCTAGAAAACCTAACGCCTAGGCTAGGCTAACACTTTTAGGTTTTATTGGACTAATGACTTCCAACAATAAGCCTTTGAAAGATAGGAGAACACTGATGAGATGAATAGCTCCTTCAATGAGTTTGCAGAAACCCTAATTTTGACATTTCTGCAGAAATTAGCGAAACCCTAGAAACCCTAGGGCCAAAAATTCAAAATGCTCGGAATGTCACTTTGAGAGTCTTTGGAGATGCACTGGAAGAGGATGTAGTATTGTATTCCAAAATTATCCCTAAATTCCAAGTATTAAGGGTTGAATCACCACTGAGAAGGAGGCCGTACAGATTTTCTCAAAACCCTAGGAGGGTCGTAGGGTTCTGCAGAAGAGGAGAGATGGTTGATAAAAGTTTGTAGCTTGTGAAATGGGTTTGTCAAGACCTATGGTATGATACCATGTTGATTTTTCATAAGATAGGTTAAGCATGAAGTTCATTTCATTTTAGCATTTCACTTAACCATAAAAAATAATGTTGCAACAACCAAGACCACAACAAGAAACACCATGCACAAGAACACAAGAAGTATCCTGGGAAACTCTTCTCAAAAAGGGAAGAAAACACAGGTAGATCCTTTTCTATATTCTTCAAGAGAAATAACTCCACCAATATAAACCTTATCACACAAGAGGGTGCTTCAAACACTATAATACTAGTGCCCAAGAGAGGTGCGCACCTTTTCCCAAGTACATGTGTTTGCTGAAATTTCCAAACTCACAAGGAAGATATGATTCCAAAATGGGGAATCATCCCTTACTTATATTAGACTTTTCCAATCAACAAAAGGTGTCTATTGGCTCAACATGTCTGACCTATCTAAGTCACTATATAATTTATTAATATTAATATTAATTATCTTTTACATTTATTATTAAACATATTAAGGTGGGGCCGACCTGTACCCTTTACATAATAATTAGGGTTATAGGTAGGTATAAATCTTGAACAATATATAGAAAAGGATTGGATACACCCACTAGTGCTCATCCACTAGGGGCATATCTATAGGGATGTCATAGCTCTGATTCATTGCATTACACAGAAGAATCGGATCTTCACACATTCACCTGTTCTCGTTCACAGGCACGTCCACTCTACAGATCTTCTTTCCCACTGCCTCACACAGGAGAATCATCTGGAGTCTTCTTGACAACTTTGATGCTCAAAGGAGGCTAATAAATCATCTTCATTTCTGTTCTCGCGACGATGCACCCAACACTTTGGGATTTCACACGTTCACCTTGTGCTTAGCCACAAACATGTCCTAACTAAGAAAATTGCCTTTCCCACTGGATAATCATCTGGAGTTCTTTTGAACTCTTTGAATGGAGGAGTTCATCTCTACGTTCCCAACTCTGTCTCAAGAAGGAACCATGTACCCTTCTTAAGGGATTTCTCTCAGGTTTGTAAGATGAGAGAAAGACTTCACATAGCTGCAATGATCCACACCTCACATATTTTTAAGTTGGAGAATGTCTCACATAGTTGCAATCATCAACACATACAATCCTTAGTTGATAGTTAGAAATGGAGGGATAAGGAATATTTATATGACCTAGGTATCATCAACATATAAAAACATGAGAAAGATTATAAAAAAATGAAAGCCAAACGGGTAAATCAATATGTGATCCAAGAGTAGAGGTGGAAGGAAAAAATAAGAGAAAATTAGAGAAATTGGATCAAAAGAAACAAGATTTCAAAGAGATTGTGGGTTGGCACTACAAGAACTTTCCTGTAGTTCACCTTCAAGAGTGTACTCTATTTTTCTACATGAACAATGGACCAAAATGAGATTAAGTATTTTGGAATTAGAAGAAAAGAGAGAAATTCATGATAAGCATGGTTTTGCTCAGATATATTTCTCTTTTGCATCACCTGAGAAAAATCTGTGAAAGAAACCAATGTTTCTCCTCATAAGCTATGATACCATGTGAAATTCATAGAGAACCTAACTAGACAAATTCACAAAAAAATTGCAAAAATAAGGAGAGAGAAAGAAGCAAGGATGAGAGAATGAATTGAGAATGAATGTACTAATTGTATTACATGAGTGAGTAATAAATACATGAAAAACACCTAATAATAGGTGAATGTGCCATAGATGGCTTCATGGCTAAGAGAATGCACCATAGTTAGTGATGTAGAGTGATGTAGATACTCACTGACATAAATTGGAGTTATCTTCCACCTAGTCTAAGTCAACTGTCAATGAAAATATCAGTTAATTGAGTCACATGTGTGGAGGAGAGATAAAATAATGAATGCACCATCCTAACCTCATGCACGATGCACCCTTCTGGTGAGAAAAGAAACTGTTGCATTTATGTACTGTCCTCCACTAGTTAATTGAACTCCTAACTTAAGTCAAAATGAAGAGGAGAAGTGCCTCTATCTTTTAGGAAAAAAACCTAAAAAAATAGGAGACCCTCACAGTGACCATAAAACGTAGGAAAAAATAAATTAATAATCACTAGGTGAGTGAGGTGAGTGTGTAATATCTCCAACACCCCCTCTGAACACGACTATAGTGTAAATAAATAATGGCTCCCGTCTACAAGGCCATGTTAGGTACCCATTTTACAATGCATTTAAATGAATGAACACTAAAAAAGTGAGGACATAGGGAAAATCTCATGGGAAACACCCCCCTTGCCTCACCCCCTCAAATTACAATGCATTATAAATGAAGAAGGAAAGAAATATAACCACTAATAAACTGTGTCCTTCACTCCAAAGATACCTCACAAATGTGCAAGTTTATGCTCGGTGAGGATTTGATTGTAGATATAGATGTCTATAAGGATCTAATGAAGTAGATGCACCAATGAGATGTACACATATATCAAATTTATATTATTGGAAATAATAAAATACAAATCCCATACCATGTGAAGTTTGGGTGAAACTTTTCAAATAGCTTGATCATTTCATAAAAAACCTAAAAAAATTGTTGATTTCAAAATGACGGTAACTTCACTTCTCGGACTTTGTTTCAGATGATTTGTTTTTGAAATTGGGTATTTTTCCAAGAGGAATTCAAACATTTTAACATGTATAAAGGAATTCAAATATACAATTTGTTTATGCAAATTATTATATGAAATTTTCATAATTGAATCTAAAATGCGTTACCCCCTTTTTTTCCCTCAAAAAATATGCAAAAAGAACAAAGCTTTCTTCCTTTCTTTGGCCAAAAAAAGAGCTCTGATCTGATCTGATTTTGAGGAGACCTCATCTTGAATGTATGGAAGAATAAGATGTGAAAATTTCTCTGCATGTGGCTCCTAATATGCATGCATGGGAGTCTTTGCATGTGGCTCATGAGATGCTTGCATGGTGCATGCAAAAGTCTCTTCAAACTGAGAAGCTTGTTCTTCTAGTGGCTTTGTCTCATCAATATCCTTCACGCATTCTTCAAAATCTTCCTTTATCCTAAATAGAACCTCCAATTTGGTCCATACTTTGTCTGGAGTTGAGAGTGATGAGTATTCTACATGATATTGAATTTCAAGAGAAACAAACATGTAGATAAGTCTAAAAGCCATATCCTGTCTACTGATCAGAAAAATATTTTTCTCATTGGTAGAATCATGCTTTACTTCTATTTCCATGGTTATTTGGTATAAGATTCTACATATGAGAAGAAATAGAATATTTGGATTCCACTAGAAATAATTGTGTGGTGTAAGAAGTGTCGACGATGAAAATTCCATTCTTTCTAACTGTTGCAATCGTTTGTACCCGCAAATAAGTGTTTATGCGCCTTCTCCTAGCAACCTATGGGAACTGATACCATGTGAAATAAATCATTGTTTCTCTTCACAAGATATGATCTATGTGAAATAAATAAATGTTTATCCTCACAAGCTCTGATACCATATGAGATTCACAGAGAACCTAGCAGATAAATTCACACAGAGCTTGCAAAAAGAACTAGCGAGAAATAAGAAAGAATGAGAGAAATAATTGAGAATGGATGTACTAATTGTATGACATGAGTGAGTAATAAACACATGAAAAATACATAATAATAGGTGAATTCTCCATAGATGGCTTCATGGCTAAGAGAATGCGCCATAGTTTTTGATTTAGAGTGATGTAGACACTCACTGACATAAAATGTAGTTATCTTCCACCTAGTCTAAATCAACTGTCAATGAAAACCTCAATTAACTAAGTCACACATGTAGAGGAGAGAGAAAATTATGCATGCACATGATATGATCCCTCCTAGCCTCATGCATGAGATATGCACCCTCCTTGTGAGAAAAACAATTGCTGCATGTGTGATTTTCCCTCCACTAGTTAACTAAACTCCTAACTGAAGTCAAACTGAAGAGGAGAAATGAAGAAACAGATTTTGGACATGTGGCTTTCAATTGGAGCAATATTCACACAAGGATACCAAATTTTCCCTAATCCATTGGATAGGGACATGCAATAGTTTTGATAGGGGAGAAATGATGAGGCTCAAATATGTAATCTTTTTTACACCTACATATATGCATAACCACCCTTTTTGCCTCCATATAACCAATCTTTGTTGCAAATAATCATCACTTCCATACAATTTCGATGAATATTGGATAATAATTATTCTGTAACGTCCCCTCCGTCACAACTAGTAAAGCAAAGCACAAAAGGTAATTTTTTTTAAGGCATTAGGAAATTAACATCAACAATAAAATTCATAGCTGCGCATAATCTACAACATCATAAGTAAAAGCATTACAAGATACTCTTCTTTGTAATAAATAACGATGCAACCAATGCATCCGCATAAATGATGGCAATGCAGAAAAAAAAATAGAAACACAACTCAGCACATCACAATCAACTTAAAGCAATTTATAAACAATGATCAACCAGATACTAAATATTAAAATGACTACCCACCCAACCTACCCTACAAGGTTAGGACCTCCAGGACACATAAGCAATGCTCAAGCCCAGGATTCATCTGATTGATTTTGACCATTTAAGGTCTCAGGGCTGGCGAATGTTCTGAGGAACAAGGAGGTGTCTACATCCCACTAACACAATCAAGTCGAAAACCAACTAGCTCAATCAATCAACACCATTATTGTTCATGGTGCAAGAGAATTTAATTACTAAATCAATCATTTTACAACATAAATTAAGGTGCGAGTGTAATATGACTTATTTTATTTCAAGGCATGTGATTAATCTAATACCGAATTCAACAATAAATCAACATTATTTTCAAGGTGCGTGCATGATCTAATTACCAGATTAAAAATAAATCAACATCATTCAATGCGCGCAATTAATCTAATCACTTAGGAAATCATACATCAACATTGTGACAATGTTCTCGAGTAATCTAAGGAATAATAATTTATGCACCAACATTAGTCCATAGCGAAAGCAATCTAATCAACTAATTCATCAGCACAATCCAAGGCACACGAGAATTCATTCACTCAATCATGTATTCATTAACATTTTAGTGGTGCAAGAAGTCACTACACACATGACCATCCATACATATCATGGTACAAAATAATTATCAATTAAATTTTGATGGCGCAAATAGTAACCAATTCCCATAACCAGTCTTAAACCTAAGATCTAAAAATAGAATATACCATTTCACGACGTCAGTGCTAGTGCAATTCACAATTCACAACATTCCAGTCCCAAACATTACTTGAATAAGGATATATTCCTTCTAGAGTTGTAATAATTAATGTCGGTAGGACCAAGGTTTCCATTAGGTCTTCATAATTAAAAGAAAAGAAATATAATTAAGATGTTTCCAAATAAAGAGAGCATTTGTAAAAATGAATAACTTTGTAGTTTGCAAAACTGTAGCCTAACTATCAATATGGTAATGTAGTATCTATAGTAGAAAATGATATCAACTTTTCTTTAATAACAATTGTACATACAAGATTTACACATTCTTTATATTATAACTATAACATGACATTTTAACAAAACCAATATCAATTTACATTCTTTATCATTGAGTTATAACATGCCATTTTAACAAACCAATATCAAATTGAAGAATTCTATATATCATAAGGAAAATAATATATAAAACTATAAGATCACATTTTAAGAAAAAGATAACTACTTTTAAATATTACTAAACTTGTCAGATAGTTGGTATGGATTTTTGGTTGTCATTGATGTCAACTATTGGAGAGTGATATTGTAGACTGATGTCAACCCTTAGTGATTGATGTCAACCCTTGGAGAAAGTCTGATAGCACAAAGGTTTGTGTAATGGACCCAAGGTTGTTTCATGTATAATGGTATGAGTTTTAATATATTTGAAGGTAAAAATATTTTATATGGATAGTACATGTCATTCCATTTCTGGTGGTATGTGGAACGTCACATAACTCCTCATGGTTAGAGAGTTATGGCCATGAGAAGTTGGAGAACCCAGGTTTGGGTAATGGACCCAAGTTTGTTTGATGGATAATGGTATGAGTTTTGATATATTTGAAGGAAATACTATTCTATATGGATATTACATGTCATTCCATTTTTGGTGGTATGTGGAACGTCACATAACTCCTCGCGGTTTGAGAGTTATGGCCTTACAAAGTTGGAGGACCCTCATATGTTGGCTTGAAGCCCCAAAAGGTCAAAGAAGTCAAAGATATTGCAAAGAAGAAATTATTATTTAAATGATAAAGTAAAGTGAAAAAGTCAAGAAGGATTATTTAAATAATAAAGTGAAGTGAGGATAAATTATTTTGAAGGGAGGATAAATTCTTTTGATGATGCTTTCTAAGGTATGTTATTTACAGGTCATCTCACCATTTTTGCAATATTTTTTTTTCTAGAATGATTTAGATCGTGAAATTGATAGGACATTGAGGAAACATATCCAAGTATTTGTGGTAGAACTTTCAGCTTGTGAGTTGTTGTATTTTTGGAGTTACATGTTAGAAAAACAGGACCACGGAGAAATAAAATAAAACAAATGCAGAAACAAAAACACAGAAGACACACAATACAAGAGAGACATAGATTTACGTGGTTCACCTAGTGTGGGCTACGTCCACCAGAGAAATTGCCAGGTCCTTCCTTTATTATTATCCAGCAAATGAAGGGATACAACCTACAGCAAAAACCCACTGTAACTTCCTCTTCTTTCTCTCACAGTCTCCTCTCTCAGAATACAATATTC
>ML803850.1:39381-75853 GCA_009831015.1 Picea engelmannii | reverse complement strand
CCCTAAACTTTCCATCTTCCGACATTTCTCCCACTCGAACCAGGAACCCTCTTTTCCTGTGAGTTACCTTACGCTCTGATACCAGTTGTTAGAAAAACAGGACCGCGGAGCAATAAAATAAAACAAATGCAGAAACAAAAACATAGAAGACACACAATACAAGAGAGACATAGATTTATGTGGTTCACCCAGTGTGGGCTACGTCCACCAGAGAAATTTCCAGGTCCTTCCTTTATTATTATCTAGCAAATGAAGGGATACAACCTACAACAAAAGCCCGCTGTAACTTCCTCTTCTTTCTCTCACAGTCCTTTCTCAGAATACAATATTCACCCTTGTACATAGCTGCAATACATTTCCCTCATAAAAGAGGGTTGCCTTCTAGGGAAAAAACCCTAACATAATCTCTACCGTTAGATCTGCGACCTTATAATGAACGGTCCAGATTTACAATGAAATTACAATATACTTTTATAAGGCAATTTTTGCTTCAGGGGCTTCGCCCCCGAACCCCCATCGGGAGACTCTGCCCCCCAACCCCCGCTGGGGGCCCGCTTGCCCCCAGCCAGGGGGATGGACCCCCCAGACCCCGCAGAGGGGGTACCCCCCCTCTGCACTCCCCCGCATGGAAGAGTGTACATACTTCTGGGGTGTAAATACTTCATGGGGTATAAACATGGCTGAAAGAAAGGACCTCTGAATCAATAAGATAATCAAGCTCCACAACCAACATTACACTCCATGGAAAATAGGGTTTGTGGCTAGTCCTGAAACTAGTCTAAAACATGTGTTTCCGGTAAAAACGTCATAAATTATTCATAACAGACCCAAATTTAGTAAGACCAAATGTGTTAGTTAGAGTACAATATTTAGTATTTTTTGTAACATTTTCAGGTCCATTCAACAAATATTCTATGCGGGGCACACTCTACAAGGCCACTCTCTAGAATAAGGCAAAATTCAACAAGGTATGCCATTTTTCCTATAAATCCTTTTTTGAGAGGTTCCAAGTAGTGAAACTTGGAGGAATTGCACAAAAAAAACTAAATAACATTGTGTACTATTTCTAGATCTTTATTCATTACAGGTACATATTTATGATTATTTGAAGTTAGGGTTTTTGACTAATCCCAAACTAGTCATGTGAGACTAAAGAAAATGTTGATGAAAATGCTAGTCTCTTGTTGTGAAAGTTAAAGAAGGTTTGCAGGTGTGTGATCCTATACACCAGGTCTATTACAGAGTTACAAATCATATTTGGATGATGAAATTGATGAGGGATTTTGGTTAAGGCACATGTTGGGTACATGGTTGAGACGAGTAGTTGATGAGTTGGCACATACATGAGGTGTATAGTTGATGATTTTGGTACATATTGATGATTCATAGTTGATACATGATTGGTACATACTTGGTACATGGTTGGAGGCACTTGTTAGTAGTATTGTTGACACATGGTTTATGGATGATGTAGCATACTTGTATTGGTATATTATTATAAGCACATATTGATCTTGGTGATGATTATGAGTTGTTGTGTTATGGTTGGTTGATACATATCTTTGAGAGTTGTCTTGGTGATTGATCTTGGTGAGTAGATCTGATTTGGATGATAATATTGATGAGACAGGTTGTTTGGACAGGTTGTTGTGACATGTTATTTGTATAGGTTTGGTGCATGGTTGATCCACTTGTTCATGGTACAAGATTTGTATAGGTTTGGTGCATGGTGATGCACTTGTTCATGGTACAGGTTTTGTACAAGTTTGGTGCATGGTTGATGCACTTGTTAATGGTACAAGTTTTGTACAGGTTTGGTGCATGGTTGATGCACTTGTTTATGGTACAGGTTGATTACAGTTTGATTGGTATAGGTTTATAGTAGTATATCTCATAGTGATAGTGTGACATTGGTTCCATCATTCTACTTATACGTCAGGTTGATTGGATGGGGCAAGGATGGGTGGTTGTAGCCACCTTTCGGTTATAACAGGAGAAAATAGGGGGTTGTAGCCTCCTTCTGGTTGTAGCTAGAGAATTGAGGAGTTGGAGATTCCCTTAAGTTGTAGCCTGAGAAACTAGGGGGTTGGAGCCTCCTTCTAGTTGCAGCTGAAAAACAAAGGAAGTTGGTGCTTCCAATGAATGTAATTCTTCAAGACATATAGAAAAAACATTTTGTGGTTTTCTCTCACTTTGGGTTTCCACGTAAAACATTGGTGTACTATGTATGTGTATGATTGTTCATTTGTTCATTTCTTATTTACTCTACAGTTATTGGATGATAATTCTACATTGATATAACACTTGAATTATATGGTTAAAAAGGACTAAATTGCTCTATTATTAATTCACCCCCCTCTTAGTAATCCAACAAAAATAATATCAAATTTGAAAACTAAATGATACTCCAATGTGTAGAGCACAATAATTACACACTCAAAGGATAAGGAAAAAGGTCTCCTTATCAATGCCATCACATCCCATATTTAAGGTGGTATCATAAAGGTAAGGCAAACTCGCAATCCAGAAATCGCTGAGTGAGACAAGGGTATCCCAGAATGCAAACACCAGGGAAGAAAATGTAGAGAATACAAGTTAAATGAAGGTGTATTTCCTCCAAGCGTAGGGCATCTTCTCATGCCAAAAATGCAGGGAAACACAGGTAAAAACAAGGGACATTAAAGATAAAACTCAGAGGCATTAAACATAAAATGCATGGAAATTATAGATAAAACACAGAGCATTAAGATAAAACATAGAGACATTAAGATAATACGCAGAGATATTCCTTACTGGAAATCACATTCTTCATTTAAGTATACACAAAGGCATTAAAGGTAAAATCATAGAGACATTTCCTAGATGCCACAATCGTGAAACGATTTCATCTATCTAACAAGAAGAAAGGGAAAAATGTTGCTCAACAAAAATGGAAACGAAGAGACAATTCTCAAAGGTATACACAGAGGTATAGGCATAGGCAGAGGCATACACAGATGTATTTCTCAGAGGTATACGCAGAGGTATTTCATCAAACGCAGAGGTAAGAAAGTGAAATCGCATGAGATAGAATGGTTACAATGTCTCCCTTGTTTAATATCTCCAATGCTTTGTTCAATACACTACTCAAACTAGGCTTAGGTGCATCAGTGGTGATACACCAGTTTGTTTGGAGGAAGATAACACCTATGATAGGTATTTTCTTCAATTTCATATACTCATAGTTGACATCGTTGAATATTAAATATGGAGTTATATTTAAAGGGTAAGGAACTATCCAAACCATGTGGAGAATTTGTTGCTGGATTTGTTTTGGGCATCACTAATAACTTAAAACACAAAGACAGGAGAAGATGGGCCATGCCTTGAAGAAGTTCTTGAACTCGCCAACATATGGAGCTCACAATCAATATCTAGTGAACTTTGTTTGGGTTTCATTTCATATCATGGAGTTTCTTCCAACTTTTGATGTTTCAATATTTTTGTGGAGATTATAAAAATGACGTGGAGACAACAAAGAGGAAGGGGTAAAACACAGATAAATCATGGAACATGCCATGGAGGGAGAAGGAAAAACGCAGTCTAGTTTGGGTAAAATGCAGAATTTAAAATACAAGAGTAAATTTAAATAGCTTGAGATTAAAATTTCCAGAAACGCTAGAGAAATGGAAGTGATCAAGGATTGCAGAGAGTGTATGGAAATTTAATGGAATAGTATAATTAAATATATGAATAAAAATTGTACATCTTGCTGAAATATAAATACCATAACCCATGTCAATTTAACGAAATTTAAAAGCATGTACATCTTAAATCTCAATACAATTACAATTCTCAATGAAATACCGTAGCCGATGACGAAGGTGAACCTGGAGAAGATCTTCGGAAACTAGCGCTCCTTCCGATCTCCCTCTTGTTAATCGATGAGGCTTCCTCGGTACCTCCTAGCCAATGTTAGGGGTACTCTTCTTCCCCCTTATCCCCCCGAGTCGCAAAGGGGCCACACAGACACACAACCAGAAATCCTCTAGCTCGCAACTCGCCTCCCAAGGTAGTGCCACCACTCTCTCTCTCTCAAGCTGGGTATCCCAACTCTCACAAGTAAAACCAATCAAAATTTATGCAACATAACATTACTCATAACCCGTCTCCCTGTAATACTCCTCGGTCGAACCCCAAATGTAAATGTAAATGCAAATGTACTTAAGCTGGTGAGCTGTTGGATATCATTTTTTGCATGCACCTTCATGGTATAGTGCACACATGTACTGCACACTAAAATGATGAAGTGCACACATTCTAGGATACCGCGCATAACAAACTTAAGTGGGCGCGATTTTGAGGCTAGGGAGCCTTTGTGTAGATGTTGTGTTTTATAAACTAGTGAGTCAGGTATTACAAGCTAGGAGGCTTATGTGTGGAATTAGGCCAGAGAGCTTAGATGTTAAAGTCTAGTAAGCCTATTTTTGTATATGTCTTATCATTAATATAATACAT
The DNA here is from genome assembly GCA_009831015.1 of Picea engelmannii. Classification (NCBI taxonomy): domain Eukaryota; kingdom Viridiplantae; phylum Streptophyta; class Pinopsida; order Pinales; family Pinaceae; genus Picea; species Picea engelmannii. Next base: position 71,356 of record ML803850.1, on the reverse strand, counting down.
TGCTGCATGTAGACCGACCACTATAAAAGAGTATGGGGGACTAAAATCCACTAGTTAGGGAAAGGGGTGGGATAAAAGTTAAGGATAAGGGGATAAGCTAGGGAGCTTAAACCAAAAAGGAGTATTATATTAATATTCCTTAAAGTATAAAGTTTGGATAATTATTTTATCCTAAGTTCTAAGGATGGGGACAAATGGACCAAAGTAGCTCTCAACATGACAAGTGTCAAGTTGGGAACATGCATACATATAACTTGGACTTAGTTCATATTGTGGGGGGCATTCATTCCATGATCATGCACTCACTCATTCAATTGTCCTCCATACCTTCTTGTACCCATACATGTATCTGTACCTGTTAGCTTGGGATTTGGACTGAAGAAGCGGGTTGTCAGGCCTGTGGGATATTTAAGAGGTGGGTTGTCATGCCCGTGAGAAATTTCTCTCTAGGTGAGAGAATTTATAGGAATTGATTTCCCGAAGGTGCCAAACTGCAGCTACAGGGATCTGAGACTTCTTGTCTGGCCTTTTGCTGAAGCCTGGAAAGGAAGTGGGGCAGCCGAAGGACTGTTGAGAAGAGAAGGGGCACACTTCCTGGGGTGGGACATGCATGTGGGGAATGATGGACTTTAGGCTGTTAGTTTGAGTTCACACTTGTGACTAAGTATTTCCTATTGTTTGAGATACATCATCCTGGTTAGGAATCCCTTTACCCAGGTGGAGTTTAGTCCCAACTCGGGGGTGAACCACTGTTGAGAGTGATGAGAAGCGTGGTCTAAGGTTGGGAGGTTCGTGGAAGGTCTGGACGTAGTTGGTGATATTCTTACCAATATAAGTGTCAATTGTGTGTTAATTTATATGCTACATTATTATTTGTGTGTTTATTTTTATGGGTTTTTCCTGTTTGTGGTTTATACCTGTCTTTATATTTATGGGTATTTCCTGTCTATGATGCATGCATATGTTTACTGTTATTTTCGTATGAATCTGTGCATTTACAAAATGTATTTTTCTATTTTAATTTGTATATATAAAGTTCCACAAGAGTTTATGTGTGTATATGCTTTAATTTGCATACAGTTTGAAAACGTTTACGTGGCATAACCCAGTTGGATGCTGGGGATGTTACAATATGGTATCAGAGCTCCAGTTTTCAACACCGAGCATGGATGGGTCGAGAAATTTGATTTGAAGTGAAATTTCACAGAGAATTTATTTCAAAGCGGCCAAATTTCAAGTTACAGATCGTCCATGGTAAAAATTAGGAGCAATTGCGTGGAATTGGGAAAAATCCCCAATTTCTTTTGTTAAATTCATTGGAAAATTGAGAAATTTGGCCAAGTAGTGAGATATTCTTAATTTAGTACATGTTCTAGCAAATTCAGACCTAGAATTGGTCGAATTTGAAGTTATAGATAAGCTATGACAGATGAAGTGAGATTAGCTGATTTAAAATTCTTAATTCGTGAAGTGAGTTTGGGAAAAAATCATTCCAGGAATGAAAACCAACAATGATTCATTGTTGCAGAGGTTGAATTGGTGTTATTGGGGTGAAATTGAACAAATTTCATATTTGTAGAATGTCTATGGTGATAATTGGGAAAAAAGTTTGGCAAAAGCCCTAATTTTTGTTGCGGAATTCACAAGGAATTGATTCACATAAAAATGAATGTGTGTAGGTGTGTGCACTAAAAATGCATGATGTGCAGTGAAAATATTTTGATGTGTGGAAAATAAGGGTGCTTGGCTATGCACGCTAAAATTTGGCGTTGCGTGGTGCAAAGTGGTAATGCGCGGAAAATATTGGCGCGCGGGTCCATGCACTTAAATTTGGCATTGTGCGGTGCAAAGTGGTAATGTGCGGAAAATATTGGCGCATGGGTCTGTGCACTTAAATTTGGCACTGCACGATGCAGAGTGGTAATGCATGGAAAATATTGGCATGTGGGCATGCACACTTAAATTTGGCGCTATGCGGTGCAAAGTGGTAATGCACGAAAAATATTGGTGCGCATGTGTGTGCACTAAATTTAGCATTTTTTGGTGCATGCGTAATACTAGCGCACATGGTGGCCACATGGATAATGATGGCGTAGTATTGACATAGAATAGAGGAACTTTGTTGGTGTATGCGCAATGTGGGTATAGGTTGTCGCGCGACAGTCTAGTTAATGATGCACACAAAGTACTCGTGCACTGTGGGGGCATACTAAAATTTGCCATGGTGCAACCAATAGACTAAAATTCTTAGAGAATATTAGCACGTGAAACAAAAATTGCATGCAACGGGTATTAGTGCATGAACCAAAATTGTGCGTGGTGGATATTGCCACGCGGCACAAAAGTAGTGCGCACTAGTTATTGGCGCGACAAAGAAGTGATCCACATTGGTTATAGGTGTGCGGAGCATGCACTACCTTTTTGTGTTGTTGCGCACGATAAACATGGTTGTACAGGTTCAAATTTGTGCACACAAAGTTGTTTGGATGGTCTACAACAACAAAAAACCAGTGAATTTTTGTGACATTTTATACTGTTTGAAGGTCATCTTTTTGCAGTGCGATTTTGAGGCCCTAAACAACTTTTTAGCTAATAAAAAAATCTCGAGAACAAAGTGTAACAAGGCACACATTTTTTATATATCTCAAATAAAATATCCTAGAGAGATCTTTCTAATGGTGTAAACCATTCGTCAAACAAAGCTTTCATGAGGAAGTTACATGACAAACACTGGAGGGTAAATTTTAAGACCCAACTAACTTCAAAAGACCATAACTTTTTGATCAAGACTCATAATTGAGCATGGAAGTAGGTGTTGGAAATGTATTGGACAAAATAATATAATTATTCACCAAAAAAAATGATCTGGGCAATCAATGTTTTAGGAAATTAGAAGAAAGAATTCTGATATATTAATGAAGCAGAATGGTTCATATTTTTCATGAAATTGATGAGTCAGTTAACTTGACAATTTTCTATTGGCTGCACATTTTGCAGAGTTAACAAAAAATCGATCATACCAGGATCAACACAGAGTGCAGAGAGATGGAAGATACACTGGGGGATTACAATCAGGAGGATGATATCAGAGGGATGGATGTACATATGGGCATTGAAGGAACAAACTCAGATGGACATGGAGAAGGAAAGGACGAAAACATGAATATGGTAGGGACCATTAAAAATTTACAGAAGGATGTCCAAAGCCATAAATATGATAATGAAAGGATTATGAGAGCCAATGAGAAGAAGGAGGACTTTAACATGAAGTTAATGTAGAGCTTGAACAAAATAGAAAAGAAATTGGATAAGGAGAGTGGCTCAAGAAAATCAGTAAGTCACATGTCTCCCGGTGAAGAAATAATAACAAGGAGTGTTAGCAGACATCACCATCACTCCCCGAGGCATTCCAATAAGATAGCACACAACAAATTGAGTCCATCCCCTGTCAGGAAGCATAAGAGGTATGGGGTGGATGAGCTACGAGGAGAAATGAACAAAATCAAGCCTTCTACATTTGATGGTGAGAACAAGAAAGATGAAGATGCTGAGACATGGTTGCTGGGCACAAGAAAGTATTTTCAATTGCATAATTATTCTTCTCATGTAGAAGGAAGAATTTCCATCTATCAACTCAAGGTAAATATATCCATGTGGTGGGATAAACTTGTGTAGGTGCAACACATTAAAGAGAAAAATGTTACTTGGAAGGAATTCAAGAAGTATTTCGAAAAGAAATACTTGACTAAGAGATACTTGTTGGATTACTGAGAGGGGGGGTGAATCGGTAATAGAACAATGTAATCCTTTTTCTCCAAAAATAAAAGTGTATCAATGTAGAATTATCATCTAATAGTTATAGAGTAAACAAACAATGAAGAAATGAGCAATCACACACATACACAATACACCAGTGTTTTTACATGGAAACCCAAAACGGGAGAAAACCACATAATGCTTTTTATTATATGTATTGAATATTTACATTCATTGGAGGCACCAACTTCCTTTGTTTTCCAGATGTAACTGGAAGGAGGCTCCAACCCCCTAGTTTCTCAGGCTACAACCTGAGGGAAGCTCCAACTCCCCAATTCTCTGGATACAACTAGAATGAGGCTACAACCCCCTATGTTCTCTGGCTACAATTGGAAGGCAGATACAACCACCTGTCCTTTCCCCGTCCAACCGCCCCAAAGTAGAAGTAGAATGATGAAACCACTATCACACTATCACTGTGATATAGACCATTATACAACTGTATCAATCTATACCACTGACCTGCATCCAACCTGTACAACTTCCCTGTAATCAATCTATAACAGAACTAAACATGTATCAAATAAAATACAACAGGTACGTGACCTGTAGTGTTGCAACACACGTATGTACACGCCCTATATTTTATGCAATCAACATATTTACGCGACCAAAATGTTATGCATCCTGTGTACGCCTTCTTAAAACTAGTGTTTCCTTTCTCTTGAAAACTTATGACCCTTTGTAACTTCTTTCACATAGATCTATAACCTATCACTGTATCTAGACTGTAACTGTTCCTTGTGCATGCATCCTCATACATAACCTTTACCCAAATCATATATATCTCTCTCTAGTCATGTTCCATATAGGTGTGTGTAATCATGAATATTTATAATAACCCTCACATGATCTAGTCATCAAACCCCTTCTGATATTCAACCTCTGAATACATCAACCACTTCACAAATACAAGATCTCAACCATGTACCACAAACCCTTAGCCATATGCCAATAAATACAAGATGTGCCTCAACAATAAATATGAATGATAATTATACCAGCACTATATTTCTATAGATATGACTTATGCAGAAGATCCCATGAAGCCACTAGTCTCTCTAACGAGAATCCTCAAATCTCCATAACCATTTCTCATGCATACATCAAAATCCAACTATTCATAGAAATAAGACATACCTTTTGAACCAATGGATAGATCTGATGTATCTGAGCATTTTATACCTTTCCGGGAACTTGATCTCAGAATATAGAACCTCTACATCTTCATCTTCTAAAGTTTCCATGGCTTTACCAACATATACACACCCTAATACACTGTCATCCCGCGTACGTACACACCCTAATACACTAACAACCTGCGTATAACTTAGTATGTACGCACCCTAATACACTGTCATCCCGCGTATGTACACACCCTAATACACTAACAACTCGCATATAACTCAGTATGTACGCACCCTAATACACTGTCAGCCCGCATACAACTCAAAAAATAGGGTTTTTTTTGTATTTGATGTAGTTCTGAGAATTTCAGCGTCAACCCTTCATACTACCTCAGACCTTCACAACTTCAAATGTATCAATGAGTACTTGCAATAAGCCTCACACAACAAAAGATATTCAATGTGTTCAAGGGTGATTAAATGAGAGAGCTTTGCCTCTTATTTATACTTTCATGTAGCATTACACTTTCCTTATTTTAGGGATTTCTCCATTTACTTTATTATTTAAATAATTTCTTTTGTAAACACTTGACTTTTTGGGGCTTCTATATGACTCATGAGGGTTCTCCAAATTCATATGGCCATAACTATTTAACCGTGAGGAGTTATGTGATGTTCCACATACCATCGAAAATGGCATGACAAACACTCTCCATCTAGGATAGTTTCACTGACAAATTCACTGACCTTCATCTCATTATTCCACAATTAAGCATGGGTTCTCTAACCATACTTCTAGGATAACTCAATCTGCAAAGCATATTCCCTTGAGGGATTTCACCATAAGGGGACCACTTTGGAGTTCATCTATTTGTACTTCTTATCAACCATGCCAAAACAATAATGATTCATATTTACATCAAACAAAATTGGGTCCATTACCCAGACCTTTGTGTTATCAGACTTTGTTCAAGGGTTGATATCAATGACAACCAATCTTAATCAACAATCTCCCCCTTTGGCATTGATGGGAACACTCTGATGCAATACTGAAATCATGCTATGCAATATTGAATTCATATCAATCATGATCCCCTTGGAACCATGCCTCTGTCCTCTGCATCACATCTTTGTGACCATTTCTGCCCCTGGAATCATGTCTCTGTCCTCTGCATATGAGAAATCTCTCCCCCTTTTTCATCAATGGCAAAGGTATCTTTCCATCTGGGGCTTCTCCCCCTAACTGAACTGTCCTCTTTATGGGGATTCCTCGTGTACATATAATACATATAAGATAACCATTTAAAATAATTCATTTTGGAGTATAAATAACTCTGAGTCTCTAGTGAAGATACTCAAAGGCTTCCCATGGAAGTGGTTTTGTAAATATTTCTGCCACTTGTTCTTTTGTGCCCACGTACTCAACTCTGATGTTATTTTCTGCAACCTGTTCCCATAGAAAGTGATACTTGATTGGAATGTGCTTCATCTTGGAGTGCATCACCGGGTTCTTTGAGATACTGATGGAGCTTGTATTATCACAATAGATTGGAATGGGCTCATCATACTCAACTTGTATATCTGTCAGAATTTTTTTCATCCAAAGAACCCGTGTACAACATGTTGTTGCTACAATATACTCTACCTCGACTGTAGATAAAGATACTGATGATTGTTTCTTTCTTAGCCATGATGTTAAACACTCACCCAAGTAGAATTCTTCTCCACTGGTGCTTTGTTTATCATCAATACAACTTGCCCAATCTGCATCTGTGTAGGCAATAAGTAATCAATCGTTTCCTTTTGGATACCATAATCCAAACTCTTATGTTCCTTTGAGATATCTGGAAATCCTCTTCACTACTAATACATGTGATTCCTTTGGTTCTTCTTGAAATCATGGCACATGTCCAACTTCCTGCATTACATCTGGTTTGGATACTGTCACATATAGTAGGCTACCAATCATTGACCTGTATTGTCTCTGATCTGTAGACTTTGAATCATCATATTTTCTCAACTTGCAACTTGTTTGCATGGGAGTGATAACCAGTTTGAAATATTCCATTTCGAACCTCTTTAGAATTTATCTGATATACTTGGTTTGAGAAATAAAAATTCCTTAGTTTCTTTGACGTATCTGAAGTCCCAGAAAGAAGGATAGTTCTCCAAGTAATGAAATTTCAAATTCATTTTGCATATCCTTTGCAAATTTATGTCTTAAATTGTCATCATCACTACCAAAAATAATATCATCAACATAAACTTCAATTAATAACATACTATCTTGACTTACCTTGATGTAGAGGTTGTTGTCTGCACTTCCTTTTCTGAACCCTACCTATTATAGATATTTATCCAATATAGAGTACCATGCTCTAGGAGCCTGTTTTAGACCGTATAAGGCCTTCTTTAATTTACACACATAATCTACATTCTATGATAACTAAAATCCTTTTGGTTGTTCAATGTAGACTTCTTCTTCAAGTTCCCCATTCATAAAAACTGTTTTTACATCCATTTGATATTTAATATTTTTGGAGTATGCATAAGCTAAAAACAATCAGATTTCTTCCATTTTGGCAACTGGGGAAAATGTCTCTCAAAAGTAAATTCCTTCAACCTATGCATATCCTTTACATACAAATCTAGATTTGTTCCTTGTAACATGTCCATCTTCATTCAATTTATTCATGTATACCCACTTTGTGCCAATCACATTCTTTTCCTTTGGTCTTGGAACCAATTCCTAAGTGCCATTTTTCTCTATTTTATCCAATTCTTCATCCATGGCCTTATTCCAAAATTCATCCTTGTTGGCCTCTTCAAATCAGGTTGGTTCAATCGTGGATGTGAGTGCTAGGTGTGTTTGTTCTAGTGAACTCATTTTTCTTCTAGTCTCAACTCCTGCATCTTTGTTTCCGATAATCTGATCTGAAGGATGATTCTTCTGTACTCTCCTTCTAGGTGTCTTTGGAGGCACTTGATGAACTTTATCTTTTTCTTCTGTCAGATCCTCTTCATCTTCCCCTTCTTTTTCATATTTTGTTTCTCCTTCATAAAGTTGTTCCATTGATTAATTTTCTTCTTCCTTTAATTATTGTCTACCTATTTCATCAATTGTTACATTGAAGCTTTCCACAACTCTTTTCAATATCAGGTTGTAACACCTGTAATCTTTCCTTGTACTTGAGTAATCAACAAGTACTCCTTTTTCCACATGAGAGTCAAACTTTCCCATTCTTCCATCTTCTCTTTTGATGTAGCATTTTCTTCCAAAAACTCTAAAGTGCTTCACATTTGTTGGTCTTCCTTTCCATAGCTCGTAGGGAGTTTTGTCAGTGTTGTTTCTGAGCATTACTTTGTTTTGAATGTGAAATACTGTATGTAGTGCCCATGTCCAAAAAATATCTATCAATTTGGAATCCATTAGCATTGTTCGAGCCATTTCCTGTACTGTCATGTTCTTCCTTTCAACAACTCCATTATGTTGAGGTGTCCTAGCAACAAAGAATTGCCTTTTTATTCCATGACTAATGAAGTAGTCCATAAATTCCTTTGAATTGAACTCTCCTCCATTATCATATCTCAAGCATTTGATTTTTGAATCTATTTCATTTTCAATCATTTCCTTGTAGATCTTCAAGTTTTCGAAAGCTTCTAACTTATTCTTGGGAAAACAAACTGCAATCATTCTTGTATAATCATCAACTAATAACATAAAGTATTTCTCACCTTTTAAACCCTTTTTTTTAGTTGGTACAACTATATCAGTATGCACAATTTCCAGTGGTCTTGTCGTTGAATATTACTTTGATTGAACCAGGTCTTTGTTTCCTTTCCTTGATCACAATGCTTTCATAAAGTGTTGGTTGGTTTCGTGATCTAGGGAATTTCTCTGACTGCTTCTCTTTTGCTGAATTTGACAAGGTTATCAAAATGTATGTGATCCATTCTTCTATGCCATAGCCAACTTTCATATTCCTTTCCTAGAAAACACTTTTCATTTCCAATTTCACTTAACACATATATGTTGCTTGAAGTTCTCACAACTGTAGCAATCAATTTTCCTGAACCTTCTTTTCTTATCTCGCACTTTTGTGAATTGAAAGTAACTTTATGACCTTGATCACACATTTGACTCGCACTCAAAAAATTATGTTTCATATCTTCTACTAGTAGAACATTTTCTTCCTTTGTATTCTTGTTCCCAATTCTGACAGTGCCTTTTCCAATGATTTTAGCTGAATCATCATTTCTGAAGGAGACTGAACCATCTCTTTCCTTTCTTAATGTAAGAAACATGTCCCTATCACCTGTCATGTGTTTTGAACAACCACTTTTAACATACCAACCACGTTTCTTCTTCTTAGCTTGTAGAGAAAGTGTGCATTCTTCATTGTTGTACTGATTCTTCTTTCTTATCCATGTCCTTTTCTAAGGTTCCAGTCTATGATTGATGTTGTCTTGTTGTGGTTTTCTAGGAGGGATTTCCATTCTGCAATCTTTGTCCACGTGTCCAAAGTTGTTACACTTGTATCATTCCACTTCAGTGCTCAATGATTCAAACCTGTTGTAAATTCTTCTATGTGTTTCAGTAGGCCTTCTTGGATAACCCTTTTGTGTATTACTTTCAAAGTTGTTTATGTTCCTATTGTTGGCTTTGTAATTTGCAGCTTTATGTCCAAAATTATTACATGCATAACATAAACCAAAAAAGATAGTTTCATACCTAGGAGTTGAAGATCTTTTGAAAGGAGGTGATCTTATGAATCCTTCTTATTCATGAGACCTATCTGTTTTTGTCGGTCGTTGATTCTGAAATTTGAATCTTCTCGATGGAGGAGTGTCCTTGAAATTTTATCTATAGAACTTCCTATCCCCTTTGATTGTTTCTGCATATCTTTTTGGATATGTCTATTGTTCAGTTGTTTTGGAGCTTGATCCCTTTTCTAACTTATTGTATCCAAGTCTGGACTTGTCATGATTAGGCCTTTGACTGCTGATAATGTCATTCAAAACTTTTGAGTTGTTCTGCATATTTTTCTTTTGAAGATCCTTTCTTAATGTGACAATTTATGCTTCCAAATTTTTAATGATCCCGTCCCTTCCTTCTAGTTGTTCTTTGACTGCTTCTTCAATTCTTTTATCTTCTTCAATTTGAACCTTCAAATTTGTGATCATTTGTTCTAATTCTCGAGTGTCTTCTTTCTTGTCTAGTTCTACTTGTAGCTTCTTGTTTTTCCTCTTTTCCCTTTTGATAACTTTTATGAAACTCATAAATTCCTCTCGGTAGTCAACTTTTTCCTCTTCAATTTCTTCTTTGTCTTCTTCATATTATACTTCGGAGTCTTCTTTGTCAGAGTCTTCTACTGCCATGAATAGAACTCTTTATGTCTCATTGTCACTGACTTCATCTTCATCTGATGATAAGATGTCTTCTTTGGTGCATAAGATTTTCTTGAAAACTTTCTTTGTGGTTCTTTTTCCTTTATATGTTTGTTTTCTTTTTGAGTTACCTTCATCATTTATCTTTTTCTTATGATGACATTTCTTGGAAAAATGACCAATAACATCACAATTAAAAAAAATTAAAGGAAGCTTACCTTTATACCTACCGTCGGTTCCCTTGTTCAGCCTTCTAACAAAATTGGCCATTTCTTCATCATCTTTCGAGATGTCACTATTGCTGCTATTTTCTTTTTCTTGTTGATTTCCCTTTTTATTTGATCTTTTGGATGCTTATTTTACATATGGATTTTCCTGTTCAGTTCTCATTTCATATGCTGTAAAGATTCCATGTAGTTCGTCCATGCTTATTGAGTTTAGATATTCTTTTTTTTCTAGTGATGATATCTTAGGTTCAAATCTCATAGGAATATATCTTAGTACTTTTTGAACAATTAAAAATTATTTGATTTCTTCTCCCAATCCTATGATTTCATTTACTGTTTCATCAACTCGTAAAACGTAAGTTGCAATATTCTCATCTTCTTTCATCTTAAGTTGTTTGAACTGACCTCTGTAAGTTTGAAGCTTTGCTGCTTTAACTTTTGAATCTCCTTCATAAATATTTCAAAGTTTGTCCCAAATCTCTTTAGTAGATTTAAAATGTGAAACTTTGGTGAATATCGTTTCACTAAGATCATTCAGAAGTGCATTTGTGGCTTTGGAATTATTCTGAATGAGTTTCATTGCTTTTTCATTTGCTGATAGAACTGTTGGTATTGTGTATCCATCTACAATTGATTGTCAAATTTCAAATCCATGTGCCTGTATATATGTCTTCATCCTTATGCTCCAAAATGCATACTTCTGTCCATCAAACTATGGTATTCCAGTTTTATACAAGTTGTTTCTTTCCATGATCTACCTTTCAATGGTTAAACTGATTTATGAAGGAACCTGCTCTGATAACAATTGTTGGATTACTGAGAGGGGGGTGAATCAGTAATAGAGAAATGTAATCATTTTTCTCCAAAAATACAAGTGTTATATCAATGTAGCATTATCATCTGATAATTATAGAGTAAATGAACAATGAACAAATGATAAATCACACACATACACAATACACCAATGTTTTTACATGGAAACCCAAAGCGGGAGAAAACCACATAATGATTTTTCTTATATGTCTTGAAGAATTACATTCATTGGAAGCACCAAATTCATTTTTTTTTCCAGATGCAACTGGAAGGATGCTCCAACCCCCTAGTTTCCCAGGCTACAACCTGAGGGAAGCTCCAACTCCTCAATTCTCTGGATACAACTAGAAGGAGGCTACAACTGGAAGGTGGCTACAACCACCTGTCCTTGCCCCATCCAACCACTCTGAAGTAGAAGTAGAATGATGGAACCACTGTCACACTATCACTGTGAGATGTACCACTGTACAACTGTATCAATCTGTACCACTAACATGCATCCAATATGTACAACTTCTCTGTAATCAATCTGTACAAGAACTGAACATGTATCAACAAAAATACAACATGTATGCGACCTGTAGTGTTGCAGCACATGTATGTACGCGCCCTATTATTTATGTAGCCTATGTATGTACACGACCAAACTGTTATGAAACCTGCGTATGCCTTCTGAAAACTAGGGTTTCCTTTCTCTTGAAAACTTCTGACCCTCTGTAACTTCTTTCACATAGATTTGTAGCCTGTCCTTGTATTTAGACTGTAACTATACCCTGTGCACTTTAGACCTTCCTGGGAGCTTGATCTCAAAATATAGAACCTCTGCATCTTCATCTTCTCAAGTTTCCATGTCTTTACCAACATGTACACACCCTAATACACTGTCATCCTGTGTACGTACACACACTAATACACTGACATCCCACATATAAATCAGTATGTACGCACCCTAATACATTGTCAACCCATGTACACCTCAGAAAATAGTTTTTTTTTTGTATTGGATGTAGTTCCGAGAATTTCATCGTCAACCCTTCGTACTGCCTCAGACCTTCGCAACTTCAGATGTATCAATGAGTACTTGCAATAAGACTCACACAACAAAAGATATTCAATGTGTTAAAGTGTGATTAAATGAGAGAGATTTGCCTCTTATTTATACTTTCATGTAGCATTACAGTTTTCTTATTTTAGGGAGTTCTCCATTTAATTTATTATTTAAATAATTTATTTTGCAAACAATTGACTTTTGGGGGCTTCTATATGACTCATGAGGGTTCTCCAAATTCATATGGCCTTAAATCTCTAACCGTGAAGAGTTATGTGACATTCCACATACCACCAAAAATGGTATGACAAACACTATCCATCTAGGATAGTTTAACTGATAAATTCACTGGCCTTCATCTCATTATTCCACAATTATGCATGGGTTCTTTAACCATACTTCTTGGATAACTCAATCCGCAAAGCGCCTTCCCGTGAGGGCTTTCACCATAAGAGGATCACTTTGGAGTTCATCCATTTGTACTTCTTATCAACCATGAAAAGACAATAATGAGTCATCTTTACATTAAAAAAACTTGGGTCCATTGCCCAAACCTTTGTGTTGTTGGATTACTAAGAGGGGGGGTGAATCAGTAATAGCATAATTATAATCCTTTTTCTCCAAATAATCGAAGTGTTATATCAATGTAGAATTATTATCCAATAATGAACAATAAGAAATGAATGATCACACATATACACAATACACTAATGTTTTACGTGGAAACCCAAATTGGGAGAAAACCATGGAATGCTTTATCTTATATGTCTTGAAGAATTACATTCATTGGAAGAACCAACTTCCTTTGTTTTCCAGATACAACTAGAAGGAGGATCCAACCCCCTAGTTTCTCAGGCTACAACCCGAGGGAAGCTCCAACTCCCCAATTCTCTAGCTACAACCAAAAGGAGGCTACAACCCCCTATGTTCTTCGGCTACAACCACCTGTCCTTGCCCCGTCCAACTGCCCTGAAGTAGAAATAGAATGATGGAACCACTGTCACACTATCACTGTGAGATATACCGCTGTAAACATGTACCAATAAATCTGAATCATGCATCAACCATGAATCAACCTGTACCCCAACCTGTAATCAACCTGTACCATAAACAAGTGCATCAACCATGCACCAACCTGTACCAAATAATCTGTAATCAACCTGTACCATAAACAAGTGCAACCAACCATGTAACAAGTATGTACCAATCATGTGTCAAGTACTCATCAACTATGACTCATCAACATGTACCAACATGAGCAACTATACGCCTCATGTATGTTCCAACTCATCAACTACGTGTCTCAACCATGTACCCAACTTGTACCTCAACCAAAAGCCCCCATCAATTTCATCATCCAAATATGATTTGTAACTTTGTAATAGAACTGGTGTATATGATCACATACCTACAAACCTTCCTTAACTTTAACAACAAGAGACTAGCATTTTCATCAAACGTTTCTTTAGTCTCACAAGACTAGTTTTGGATTACTCAACAACCCTAATTTGAAATAGTCATAACTTTGTACCTGTAATGAAAAAAGATATAAAACTGATACATGATGTTTTTTAGTGTGTTTTATGAAATTCCTCTAGGGTTCACTACTTGAAACCTCTCAGAAAAGGAGTTATGGAAAAAATGACACACCTTGATGAATTCTGGCTTATTCTAGAGAGCGACATTGTAGAGCGTGCCCCGCACATAATATTTCTTGAATTGATTTGAAACTATTACACAACATACTATAGAATGTAATATAACCAAAAAAAATTTCCTTATTGAATTTGGATCTATTATGAAGAAGTTATGACGTTTTTACCCGAAACACTTGGTTTTGGCTAGTTTCAGGACTAGCCACAAACCCTATTTTCCACGGAGTGTAACTCCAAAGATACAATGACCCACAAGCTGAATTTTTTACCATATATAATTGGATATGTTTCCTCAATGGTATAGAAATTTCATGGTCTGAATATTTCTAGAAAAAATGTTATTGTGAAAATGGTGAGATGACCTGAAAAAAAAACATACCTTAGAAAGCATCATCAAAAGAATTTATCCTTCCTTGAATTCCGGCCTTCTTTTCTTCACTTTCCTCAGAAATTCGGCTTAGATATTATTTGGTTACCTTAGAAACCTATAGGTATTCAATATTCTCAAGTGTGTCTTAAATGAGAGAGCCTCGCCTCTTATTTATACTCTCCATGTAACTTCCTTAAAAACATCTTGTAGGTCACTTTGCCCACTTTCCTTATTTTAGGTTTAACCCACTTCTAATTTCTCCATTAAATTTATTATTGAATTAATTTATTTTGTATTCACTTTGAATTATAGTACACTCATAACTTCACTTTATTATTTACCTTTTAAAATATCTAAAACCACTTTGACTACTTTGACCTTTTGGGGCTTCTAGATGACATATGAGGGTCCTCCAACTTCGTCAAGCCATAACTCTCAAACCGTGAGGAGTTATGTGACGTTCCACATACCATCGGAAATGGAATGAAAATAAATATCTATCTAGGATAGTTTCAATGACAAATTCATTGGAGTTCATCTCATTATTTCATAAATAAGCATGGGTTCTCTAACCATACTTCTAGGATAAATCAATCCACAAAGTGTCTTGTCGTGAGGGCTTTCACCATAAGGGGACCAATTTGGAGTTCATCCATTTCTACTTATTATCAACCATAAAAATACAATTACAAATCATATTTACATCAAACAATCTTGGGTCCATTACCTAACCTTTGTGCTACGGGGCTTTCTTCAAGGGTTGACATCAATGACAACCAACCTTAATCAACAATCTCCCCCTTTGACATTGATGGCAACACTCTGATGCAATACTGAAATTATATCACTCATGCTCCCCCTAGAACCATGCCTCTATCCTCTGCCTCTTTCCTCTGCATTTGATAAATCTCTCCCCCTTTGTCTTCAATGGAAAAGGTATCTTTCCTTCTGGGGTTTCCCCCCCTGACCGAACTATCCTCTTATGGTGATTCCTCATGTAAATATAAGACATATAAGATAAGAATTCAAAAAACATTCATTTTGGAGTAGAAATAACTCCAATTCTTTGGTGAAGATATTCAAAGGATTCTCGTGGAATTGGTTTTGTGAAGATGTCCGCCACTTGTTCTTTTGTGCCCACATACTCAACTCTGGTGTTCTTTTTTGCAACCTTCTCCTGCAGAAAGTGATACTTTATTGGAATGTGCTTCGTCTTGGAGTGCGTTTATTCAAGATACTGATGGCACTTGTATTATCACAATAGATTGGATTGGGCTCATCATACTCAACCTTTATATATGTTAGATTTTGTTTCATCCAAAGAGCCTATGTACAACATGCTGCTGCTGCAATATACTCTATCTCAGCTGTAGATAAAGATACTGATGATTGTTTCTTTCTTAGCCATGATACTAAACACTCACCCAAGTAGAAAGTTTCTCCACTGGTGCTTCGTCGTTCATCAATATAACCTTCCCAATCTGCATCTGTGTAGGCAATAAGTGATAGATCATTTCCTTTTGGATACCATAATCCAAACTCTTTTGTTCCTTTGAGATATCTGAAAATCCTCTTCACTGCTAACACATGTGACTCCTTTGATGTTGCTTGAAATAGTGTCATCTGTCCAACTGCCTACATTACATATGGTCTGGATGTTGTCACCTATAGTAGGTTGTCAATCATTGACCTGTATTTCCTCTGATGTGTAGACTTCGAATCATCATCTTTGCTCAACTTGCAACTGGTTTGCAATCTTCCATTCTGAACCTCTTTAGCATTTCTCTGATATACTTGGTTTGAGAAATAAATATTCCTTGGTTTCTTTGACATATTTGAAGTCCCAAAAAGAAGGATAGTTCTCCAAGTAACGACATTTCAAATTCATTCTGCATATCTTTTTCAAATTTCCGGCTTAACCTGTCATCATCACTACCAAAAATAATATCATCACATAAACTTCAATTAATAAAATATGACCTTCACTTACCTTGATGTAGAGGTTGCTGTTTGCACTTCCTTTTTTGAACCCTGTCTATTGCAGATACTTATCCAGTCTAGAGTACCATGCTCTAGGATCCTTTTTAGACCATACAAGGCCTTGTTTAATTTACACACATAATCTACGTTCTCTGACAACTGAAATCCTTCTTGTTGTTCAATGTAGACTTCTTCTTCAATTTCCCCATTCAGAAAAGATAATTTTACGTCCATCTGATATACTCCAATATTTTTGGAGCATGCATAGGATAAAAGCAACTGAATTTCTTCCCTTCTGGCAACTGGGGAAAATGTCTCTTCAAAATCGATTCCTTCAATCTGTGCATATCCTTTACATACCAATCTAGCTTTTTTCCTTGTAACTTGTCCATTTTCATTTAATTTATTCCTCAAAACCCATTTTGTGCTAATCACATTCTTATTCTTTGGTCTTGGAGCTAGTTCCCAAGTGTCATTTTTCTCTATTTGATCCAATTCTTCATTCATGGCCTTATTCCAAAATTCATCCTTGCTGGCTTCTTCAAAATAGTTTGGTTCAATTCTAGATAAGAGTGCTAGGTGTGTTTGTTCTAGTGAACGAATTTTTCTTCTAGTCTCAACTCCTGCATCATTGTTTCCAATAATCTGACCTGAATGATGATTCTTCTGTACTCGTTTGCTAGGTGTCTTTGGAGATACTTGCTAAACCCGCTCTTCTGTTTCTATCGGATTCTCTTCATATTCCTCTTCTACTTCATCTTCTGCTTCTTCTTCTTTGAAAATTTGTTCCATTGATTTGTTTTCTTCTTCCTTTGATTCTGGTCAGCCCGTTTCATCAATTGTTACGTTGATGATTTCCACAACTTTGTTCAATCTTAGATTGTAACACTTGTATTCTTTCCTTGTACTTGAGTAACCAACAAGTACTCTTTTGTCCACACGAGAGTCAAACTTTACCATTCTTCCATCTTCTCTTTTGATATATCATTTTCTTCCAAAAACTCCGAAGTGATTCACATTTGCTGGTCTTCCTTTCCATAGCTCGTAGGGAGTTTTATTAGTGTTGTTTCTGGGCATTACTTTGTTTTGAATATGAAATGATGTATGCACTTCCTGTGTCCAAAATATATCTGTCAGTTTGGAATCCATTAGCATTGTTCGAGCCATTTCATGTACTGTCTTGTTCTTTCTTTCAACAACTCCATTCTGTTGAGGTGTCCTAGCAACGAAGAATTGCCTTTTTATTCCATGACTGCTGCAGTATTCCATAAATTCCTTTGAAGTGAAATCTCCTCCATTATCATATCTCAAGAATTTGATTCTTGAATCCATCTCATTTTCAACCATTTCCTTGTAGATATTGAAGTTTTTGAAATCTTCTGACTTGTTCTTGAGAAAGAAAATTGCAGTCATTCTTGTATAATCATCAACTAATAACATAAAGTATCTTTCAACTTTTAAGCCCTTTGTTGTAGTTGGTCCAACTAGATCAATATGTACAATTTCCAGTGGTCTTGTTATTGAATATTCCTTTGATTTGAACATGGTATTTGTTTTCTTTCCTTGTTGACAATGCTTACATAAAGTGTTGGTTGGTTTCATGATCTGGGGCATTTCTCTGACTGCTTCTCTTTTTCTGACTTTGACAAGGTTATCAAAATGCATGTGACCCATTCTTATTTGCTATAGTCAACTTTCATCTTCCTTTCCTAGACAACACTTTTCATTTCCAATTTCACTTAAAACATATATGTTGTTTGAAGTTCTTACAGCTGTAACGACCAATTTCCTTGAACCTTCTATTCTTATCTCACACATTTGTGAATCGAAAGTAACTTTATGACCTTGGTCACACATTTGACTCACACTTAGAATATTATGTTTCATATCTTCTACCAGTAGAACATTTTGTGCCTTTTTATTCTTGTTCCTAATTAGGATTGTGCCTTCTCCAATTATTTTGGCTGAATTATCATTTCCGAAGGAGACTGATCCATTTCTTTCCTTTCGCAATGTAAGAAATTTTTCTCTATCACCTGTCATGTGTTTTGAACACCCACTGTCAACATACCAACCATGTTTCTTCTGCTTAGATTGTAGAGCGACTGTGCATTCTTCATTTCTATACTGATCTTGCTTTCTTATCCATGTCATTTTCTGAGGTTCTTGTCTGTGATTATTGTTATTCCATTGAGGTTCTTTAGGAGGGATTGTCATTCTGTAATTTTTGGCCACGTGTCCAAAATTGTTACATTTGTAACATTCCACTTCAGTGCTCAAAGATTCAAACCTGTTGTAAGTTTTTCTTTGTGTTTCACTAGGTCTTCTTGAGTAACCCCTTTGTGTATGACTCTCAAAGTTGTTATTATTTTTGTTGTTAGCTCTGCAATTCACAACTTTATGTCCAAAATTATTACATGCATAACATAAACAAAAAAATACAGTTTGATACCTAGGAGTTGAAGATCTTCTGAAAGAAGGTGCTCTTATGAATCTTTCTTCTTCTTGAGGCCTATCTATCTGTTGTTGATTCTGAAATCTGAATCTTCTCTATGGAGGAGTGTCCCTGTAATCTTCCTTTTACATCTTCCTATCCCCTTTGATTGTTTTTGCATAGATTTTTGGATTTGTTTCTTGCTATGTTGTTTTGGAGCATGATCCCTTTCTTGTTTGATTGTATCCAAGTCTAGACTTGTGAAAATGAGATTTTTTACTGCTGATAATGTCATCTAGAACGTTTAGGCTATTCTGCATATTTTTCTTTTGAATATCCTTTCTTAGTGTGACAATCTCTGCTTCCAGGGTTCCAATGATCTTGTCATTTTCTTCTAGTTGTTCTTTGAGTGCTTCTTCAATTCTTTTATCTTCTTCTATTTGACCCTTCAATCTTGTGATCATTTGTTCTAGTTCTCGAGTGTCATTTTTCTTGTCTAGTTCTGCTTGTAGTTTTTTTTTTTTTCTTCTTTTCTCTTCTGATAACTTCTATGACACACATTAATTCTTCTCGATAGTCAACTTCTGCCTCTTGAATTTTGTCTTCAACTTATTCATATCCTTCTTCGGCTTCTTCGTATTCTTCTTCATGTTCTTCTTTGTCAAAATATTTTACTGCCATGAATAGAACTCTTCCTGTCTCACTATCACTGATTTCATCTTCATCTGATGATGAGATGTCTTCTTTAATGCATAAGATTTTCTTGAAATCTTTCTTTGTAGTTGTTTTTTCTTTATATGTGTGTTAGCCTTTTGAGTAACCTTCATCATTTCTCTTTTTCTTATGAGGACATTTGTTATGAAAATGACTAATACCATCACAATTAAAACAAATTAAAGGAATATTACCTTTATACCTACCGTTGGTTCCCTTGTTCAGTCTTTTGATGAATTTGGCCACTTCTTCATCATGTTCTGATACGTCACTGCTGATGCTATATTCTTCTTGTTTCTTTTTCTTTTTATTAGATATTTTGGATTCTTTGAAGGTTGCTTCTTTTACATCTGGATTTTCCTATTCAGTTCTCATTTCATATGCTGTGAATATTCCATGCAGTTCATCCATGCTTATTGAGTTCATATCCGATCCTTCTTCTAGTTATGATACCTTAGGGTTGAATCTCATAGGAAGAGATCTTAGTACCTTTTGAACGATTACAGATTCTTCAATTTCTTCTCCCAATCCTATGATTGCATTCATTGTTTCGTCAACTCTTAAGAAGTAGGCTACACTATTCTCATCTTCCTTCATTTTTAGTTGTTCGAACCGAATTCTGTAAGTTAGAAGTTTTGCTGCTTTGACTTTTGTATCTCCTTCATAAATATTTCAAAGCTTGTCCCAAATATCTTTGGCGAATATACAATGTGCAACTTTGGTGAATAATGTTTCACTGAGACCATTCAAAAGTGCATTTGTAGCTTTGGATTTATTCTGACCAAGTTTCACTGCTTTTTCATTTGTTGGTGGAATTGCTCGTACTGTGTATCCATCTACAATTGATTGTCAAATTTCAAACCCCTGTGCTTGTATATATGTCTTCATCCTTATTTTTCAAAAAGCATACTTTTGTCCATCAAAGTGTGGTATTCAATTTTTATATGAATTGGTACTCTCCATGATCTACCTTTCACTAATTAAAATGATTTCTGAAGGAACCTGCTCTGATACCAATTGTTGTATTACTAAGAGGGGGGGTGAATTAGTAATAGTGTAATTATAATCATTTTTCTCCAAATAATCCAAGTGTTATATCAATGTAGAATTATTATCCAATAATGAGCAATAAGAAATGAATGATCACACACATACACAGTACACTAGTGTTTTACGTGGAAACCCAAATTGGGAGAAAACCACATAATGCTTTATCTTATATGTCCTGAAGAATTATGTTCATTGGAAGCACCGAATTCCTTTGTTTTCCAGCTGCAACTGGAAGGAGTCTCCAACCCCCTAGTTTCTCAGGCAAGAACCTGAGGGAAGCTCCAACTCCCCAATTCTTCGACTACTGTTGATTAATGTTGTTTGTCATTGATGTCAACCCTTGAAGAAAGACCCACAACACAAAGGTTTGGGTAATGGACCCAATATTTTTTGATGTAAAGATGACTCATTATTGTCTTGTCATGGTTTATAAGAAGTAAAGATGGGTGAACTCCAAAGTAGTCCACTTATGGTAAAATCCCTCACGGGAAGACACTTTGCGGAGTAAGAGAACCCATGCTTAACTGTGGAATAATGAGATGAAGGAAAATGAATTTGTTAGGTAAACTATCCTAGCTAGATAGTTCTTGTCATTCCATTTTCGGTGGTATGTGGAACGTCACATAACTCCTCACGGTTAGAGAGTTATGGCCATGAGAAGTTGGAGACCCCAGGTTTGGGTAATGGACCCAAGTTTGTTTGATGGATAACAATATGAGTTCTAATATATTTTCAGATAATACTATTCTATATGGATAGTACATGTCATTCCATTTCTGGTGGTATGTGGACATCACATAACTCCTTACGGTTTGAGAGTTATGGCCTTACAAAGTTGGAGGACCCTCATATGTCATCTAGAAGCCCCAAAAGGTCAAAGTGGTTTAAGAGATTTTAAAAGGTAAATAATAAAGTGAAGTAATGAGTGTATTGTAATTCAAAGTGAATACAAAATAAATTATTTCAATAATAAATTTAATGGAGAAATTAGAAGTGGGTTAACTCTAAAATAAGGAAAGTGGGGCCAAGTGGCCTAGAAGACGTTTTTAAGGAAGCTACTTGGAGAGTATAAATAAGAGGCAAGGCTCTCTCATTTTAATCACACTTGAGAATATTGAATATCTATAGGTGTCTGAGGTAACCAAGGATATATAAGCCTAAATTCTGAGTGAAGGTGAAGAAAATAAGTCCAAAATGCAAGGAAGGATAAATTCTTTTGATGGTGCTTTCTAAGGTATGTTATTTACAGGTCATCTCACCATTTTCACTATAACTATTTTTATATAATGATTTAGACCATGAAATTGCTATTCCATTGAGAAAACATATCCAAGTATCTATGATAAAATTTTTACCTTGTGGGTCATTTTAGTTTTGGATTTACACTCCGTGGAAAATAGGGTTTGTGGCTAGTCCCGAAACTAGTCAAAAACAGGTTTTTCGGGTAAAAACATCATAACTTCTTCATAACAGATACAAATTTAGTGAAACTAAATGTGTTGGTTAGGGTATAGTATTTAGTATGTGGTGTAACATGTTCATATAAATTTAACAAATATTTCATGTAGGGCACGCTCTACAAGGTCGCTCTCTAGAATAAGACAAAATTTAGCAAGGTATGCCATTTTTGCTATAACTCCTTTTATGAGAGGTTCCAAGAAGTGAAACCTAGAGGAATTGCATAAAACACACTAAAGAACATTGTGTATCTATTTTAGATCTTTATAAATTAGAGGTACAAAGTTATGATTACTTCAAGTTAGGGTTGTTGACTAATCCAAAACTAGGCATGTGAGACTAAAGAAACGTTTGATGAAAATGCTAGTATCTTGTTGTTGAAGTTAAGGAAGGTTTGTAGGATTGTGATATAAATAAGGTCTATTATAGAGCTACAAATCATATTTGGATGATGAAATTGATGAAATATTTTGGTTTAGGTACATGTTGAGTACATGGTTGAGATAACTAGTTGATGGGTTGGCACATACATGAGGTGTATAGTTGATGATGTTGGTACATATTGATGAGTCATAGTTGATGAGTAGTTGACACATGATTGGTACATACTTGGTACATGGTTGGATGCACTTTTGTATGATACAAGTTGATTACAGGTTATTTGGTACAGGTTGGTGCATGGTTGATGCACTTGTTTATGGTACAGGTTGATTATAGGTTGAGGTACAGGTTGATGCATGGTTGAGATTTATTGGTACAGGTTTACAGTGGTATATCTGTTGATTAAGGTTGGTTGTCATTGATGTCAACCCTTGAAGAAAGACCCATAGCACAAAGGTTTGGGTAATGGACCCAATAGTGTTTGATGTAAATATGTCTCATTATTGTATTGTCATGGTTGATAAGAAGTAAATATGGATGAACTCCAAAGTGGTCCCCTTATGGTGAAAGCCCTCACAGGAAGACGCTTTGTGGAGTAAGAGAGCCCATGCTTAATTGTGGAATAATGAGATGAAGAAAATTGAATTTGTCAGGGAAAATATCCTAGATGGATAGTTCTTGTCATGTCATTTCCGGTGGTATGTGGAACGTCACATAATTCCTCACGGTTAGAGAGTTATGGCCATGAGAAGTTGGAGACCCCAGGTTTGGGTAATGCACCCAAGTTTGTTTGATGGGTAACAGTATGAGTTATGATATATTTTTAGATAATACTATTCTATATGGACAATACATGTCATTCCATTTCTGGTGGTATGTAGAACATCACATAAATCCTGATGGTTTGAGATTTATGGCCTTACGAAGTTGGAGGACCCTCATATGTCATCTAGAAGCCCCAAAAGGTCAAAGTAATCAAAGTGGTTTAAGATATTTTAAAAGGTAAATAATAAAGTGAAGTGATGAGTGTATTATAATTCAAAGTTAATACAAAATAAATTATTTCAATAATAATTTTAATGGAGAAATTAGAAGTGGACCCAACCCTAAAATAAGGAAAGTGAGGCCAAGTGACCTAGAAGATGTTTTTAAGGAAGCTACTTGGAGAGTATAAATAAGAGGCAAGGCTCTCTCATTTGAATCACACTTGAGAATATTGAATATATATAGGTGTCTGAGGTATAAAAATGATATCTAAGCCAAAATTCCGAGGAAAGTGAAGAAAAGAAGGCCGAAATGCATGGAAGGATAAATTCTTTTGATGGTGTTTTCTAAGGTATGTTATTTTCAGGTCATCTCACCATTTCCGCTATAACTATTTTTCTATAATGATTCAGATCTTGACATTACTATGAAAGTGAGAACACATATCCAAGTATCCGTGGTTAAAAATTCAGCTTGTGGGTCATTGTATTTTGGGAGTTACGCTCTGTGGAAAATAGGGTCTCTGGCCAGTCCTGAAACTAGTCAAAATTAGGTGTTTCGGGTAAAAACGTCATAAATTATTCATAACAGATAAAAATTTAGTGAGACAAAATGTGTTGGTTAGGGTAAAGTATTTAGTATTCTGTGTAATAGTTTCAGATCATTTCATCAAATATTTTGTGTGGGGTACGCTCTACAAGGTCGCTCTCTAGAATAAGACAAAATTCAGCAAGGTATGCCATTTTTGCTATAACTCATTTTCTGAGAGGTTCCAAGTAGTTTCACTTGAATCGATTGAATAAAACACACTGAAGAAAATTGTGTATCAGTTTCATATCTTTATACATTACAGGTTCAAAGTTATGATTACTTTAGGTTAGGGTTGTTGACTAATCCAAAACGAGGCATGTGAGACTAAAGAAAAATTTGATGAAAATGATAGTCTCTTGTTTTTAAAGTTAAAGAAGGTTTGTAGGAATGTGATAATATACACCAGGTCTATTACAGAGCTACAAATTAGATTTGGATGATGAAATTGATGAGGGCTTTTGGTTGTGGCACATGTTGAGTACATGGTTGAGACAAGTAGTTGATGAGTTGACACATACATGAAGTGTATAGTTGATGATGCTAGTACATATTGATGATTAGTAGTTGATGAGTAGTTGACACATGATTGTAACATAATTGGTACATGGTTGGATGCACTTGTTTATGGTACAGGTTGATTCCAGGTTGGTGCATGGTTGATGCACTTGTTTATGGTACAGGTTGATTACAGGTTGATGCATGGTTGATGCATGGTTTAGATTTATTGGTATAGGTTTATAGTGGTATATCTCATAGTGATAGTGTGACAGTGGTTCCATCATTCTACTTCTACTTCAGGGTGGCAGGACGGGGCAAGGACAGGTGGTTGTAGCCACCTTCTGGTTGTATCCGGAGAACATTGGGGGTTGTAGCCTCCTTCTGGTTGTAGCCATAGATTTGGGGAGTTGGAGCTTCCCTTAGGTTGTAGCTTGAGAAACTAGGGGGTTGGAGCCTCCTTCCAGTTGTAGCTATAAAACAAAGGAAGTTGGTGCTTCCAATGAATGTATTTCTTCAAGAAATATAAGAAAAAACATTTCGTGGTTTTCTCCCGATTTGGGTTTCCATGTAAAAGACTGGTGTACTATGTATGTGTGTGATTGTTTATTTATTACTGCTCATTATTGGATAATAATTCTACATTGATATACCATTTTAAGAAAAAGGATTATAATTACGTTATTACTGATTCACCCTTCCTCTCAGTAATCCAACAATATCTCATAGTGACAGGTTGACAATGGTTCCATCATTCTACTTCTACTTCAATGTGGCAGGATGGGGCAAGGATAGGTGGTTGTATCCACCTTCTGGTTGTAGCCGGAGAACATAGGGGGTTGTAGCCTCCTTTTGGTTGTAGCCAGAGAATTGGGGAGTTCGAGCTTCCCTCCGGTTGTAGCATGAGAAACTAGGGGGTTGGAGCCTCCTTCTAGTTGCAGCTGAAAAAAAAAGGAAGTTGGTGCTTCCAATGAATGTAATTGTTCAAGACATATAAGAAAAAAAATTCTATGGTTTTCTCCCGATTTGGGTTTCCACGTAAAACACTGGTGTACTATGTATGTGTATGTTTGTTCATTAATTATTTACTCTACAGTTATTGGATGATAATGCTTCATTGATATAACACTTGGATTATATGGTTAAAAGGGATTAAATTACTCTATTATTGATTCAGCCCCCCTCTCAGTAATCCAACAATTGGTATCAGAGCAGGTTCCTTCCGAAATTAGTTTAACCACTGAAAGGTAGATCATGGATAGTACCAACTCATATAAAAATGGAATACCACAGTTTGATGGACAAAAGTATGATTTTTGGAGCATAAGTATGAGGACATATATATAGGCACAGGGATTTCAAGTTTGGTAATCAATTGTAGATGGATAGACAGCACCAACAGTTCCACCAACAAATGACAAAGTAGTAAAACTCGGTGAGAATAATTCAAAGCCACAAATGCACTTTTGAATGGTCTCAGTGATATGGTATTCACCAAAGTTGCACACTGTAAATCCGCTAAAGAGATTTGAGACAAGCTTCAAAATATTTATGAAGGAGATACAAAAGTCAAAGAAACAAAGCTTCAAACTTACAGAGGTTAGTTTGATCAACTAAAAATGAAGGAAGATGAAGATATCACAACCTACTTCTTATGAGTCGATGAAATAGTGAATGAAATCATAGGATTGTGAGAAGAAATTGAAGAATTTGTAATTGTTCAAAAGATACTAAGATCTCTTCCTATGAGATTCAACCCTAAGATATCAACATTAGAAGAAATATCGGATCTGGACTCAATAAGCATGGATGAACTGCATGGAATGTTTACAGCATATGAAATGAGAACTGAGCAGGAAAATCCAGATGTAAAAGAAGTAGCCTTCAAAGCATCCAAAAGATCAAAGAAAAAGAAAAAGGAACACGAAGAATATAGCAACAACAGTGATACCTCGGAAGATGATGAAGAAGTGGCCAACTTTGTCAAAAGACTAAACGAGGGAACCAACGGTAGGTATAGAGGTAAGCTCCCTTTAATTTGTTTTAATTGTGATGGTATTGATCATTTTTCTAACAAATGTACTCATAAGAAAAAGAGAAATTATGAAGGTTACTCAAAATGAAAATACACATATAAAGGCAAAATAACTACAAAGAAAGTTTTCAAGAAAATCTTATACACCAAATAAGACATCTCATCATCATATGAAGATGAAGTCAGTGCCAATGAGATAGGAAGAGTTTTGTTCATGGAAGTAAAATACTTTGACAAAGAAGACTCTGAAGAAGAATATGAAGAAGCCGAAGAATAATGTGAAGAAGTTGAAGAAGAAATTGAAGAGGCGGAAGTTGACTATCGAGAAGAATTAATGTGTGCCATAGAAGTTATCAGAAGAGAAAAGAAGAAAAATAAGAAACTACAAGCAGAAATAGACAAGAAAAAGGACACTCGAGAACTAGAACAAATGATCACAAAATTGAAGGTTCAAATAGAAGAAGATAACATAATTGAAGAAGCACTCAAAGAACAACTAGAAGAAAATGACAAGATCATTGGAAACTTGGAAGCAAAGGTTGTCACACTAAGAAAATATATTCAAAAGAAAAATATGAAAAATAGCTCAAAAGTTCTGGATGACATTATCAACAGTAAAAAATCTCATCTTGACAAGTCTAGACTTGGATACAATCAGATAGAAAATGGATCAAGTTCCAAAACAACAGAGAAAGAAACAAATCCAAAGAGCTATGCAGAAACAATCAAAGAGGATAGGAAGATATACAAGGAATATTACAGGGACACTCCTCCATCAAGAAGATTCAGATTTCAGAATCAACAACAGACAGATAGACCTCAAGAAGAAGATGGATTCATAAGAGCACATTCTTTCAGAAGATCTTCAACTCCCAGGTATCAAACTGTATTTTTTGGTTTATGTTATGCATGAAATAATTTTGGACATAAAATTGTGAATTGCAGAGATAACAACAGGAACAGTAACAACTTTGAAAGTTATACACAAAGGGATTATTCAAGGAGACCTAGTGACACACAAAGAAGAAGTTACAATAGGTTTGAATATTTGAGAACTTAAGTGGAATGTTACAAATGCAACAATTTTGGACACATGGCCAAGGATTGTAGAATGACAGTTCCTCCTAAAGAACCTCAACAAAATAACAACAATCACAGAAAAAAACCTCAGAAAACGACATGGATAAGAAATAAAGATCAGTATAACAATGAAGAATGCACAGTCTCTCTACAAGATAAGCAGAAGAAACATGCTTGGTATGTTTACAGTGGATGTTCAAAACACATGACAGGTGATAAAGACAAATTTATTACATTACGAAAAGAAAAAAATGGATCATTCTCCTTCGGAAATGATAATTCATTCAAAATCACTGGAGAAGGCACAATTCGAATTGGGAACAAGAATGAAAAGGCACAAAATGTTCTACTGGTAGAAGATATGAAACATAATCTTCTAAGTGTGAGTCAAATGTATGACCAAGGTCATAAACTTACTTTCGATTCAGAAAAGTGTGAGATAAGAAAATAAGGTTCAGGGAAATTGGTCGGTACAACTACAAGAACTTCAAACAACATATATGTGTTAAGTGAAATTGGAAATGAAAAGTGTTTTCTAGGAAAGGAAGATGAAAGTTGGCTATGGCATAGAAGAATGGGTCACATGCATTTTGATAACCTTGTCAAAGTTAGAAAAAGAGAAGCAGTCAGAGAAATGCCCTAGATCATGAAACCAACCAACACTTTATGCAAGCATTGTCAACAAGGAAATCAAACAAAGACTAGGTTCAAATCAAAAGAACATTCAACAACAAGACCACTGGAAATTGTGCACACTAATCTAGTTGGACCAACTACAACAAAGGGATTAAAAGGTGAAAAATACATTATGTGATTAGTTGATGATTATACAAGAATGACTGTGGTTTGCTTTCTCAAGAACAAGTCAGAAGCTATTGAAAAATTCAAGATCTACAAGGAAATGGTTGTAAATGAGATGGATTCAAGAATCAAATGTTTGAGATTTGATAATGGAGGAGAGTTCACTTCAAAGGAATTTATGGACTACTGTAGTAGTCATGGAATAAAAAGGCAATTATGCGTTGCTAGGACACCTTAACAGAATGGAGTTGTTGAAAGAAGGAATAGGACAATACAAGAAATGGCTCGAACAATGCTAATGGATTCCAAATTGACAGATATATTTTGGACACATGCAGTGCATACAACAATTCACATTCAAAACAAAATAATTCTCAGAAACAACACTGATAAAAATCCCTATGCGCTATGGAAAGGAAGACCAACAAATGTGAAGCACTTCAGAGTTTTAGGAAGCAAATGCTACATCAAAAGAGAACATGGCAGAATGATAAAGTTTGACTGTCATGTGGACAAAGGAATACTTGTTGGTTACTCAAGTACAAGGAAAACATACAAGTGTTACAATCTAATATTGAACAAAGTTGTGGAAATCATCAACGTAACAATTGATGAAACAGGCATACCATAATCAAAGGAAGAAGAAAACAAATCAATGGAACAATTTTTTGAAGAAGAAGATGAAAAAGAAGTAGAAGAAGAAGATGAATATGAAGAGAATCCAACAGAAGCAGAAGATCAAGTTCATAAAGTATCTCCAAAGACACCTAGCAAATGAGAACAAAAGAATCATCCTTCAGATCAGATTATTGGAAACAAAGATGCAGGAGTTGAGACTAGAAGAAAAATCCATTCACCAGAACAAACACACCTAGCACTCTTATCTACAATTGAACCAAACTTTTTTGAAGAAGACAACAAGGATGAATTTTTGAATAAGTCCATGGATGCAAAATTGGATCAAATAGAGAAAAATGACACTTGGGAATTGGTTCCAAGACCAAAGAATAAGAATGTGATCGACACAAAATGGGTTTTTAGGAATAAATTGAATGAAGATGGATAGGTTACAAGGAACAAAGATAAATTGGTATGTAAAGGATATGCACAGATTGAATGAATCAACTTTGAAGATAAATTTTCCACAGTTTCCAGAATGGAAGCAATCTGTTTACTTTTATCTTATGCATGCTCAAAAAATGTTAAAGTATATCTGTTACACCTCAAAATTACTCACTTCCATAGTGTCGCAAGTGTCGTCATTATGAGTGTTGTAAGTGTCGCATCTTGTCCGTAAGTGTCACATCTTGACTATAAGTGTTGCAAGTGTCAAAAACATCATACTGCCATCTTGCATATGTCGTGCGTCTAACAACATCATGAAGACACTTAAGACACCTCAAAGGTTAGTTTGGAAGAAGAGAAATCACTTGACAGGAAGTACAAGCCTTTTGACATTGAGAAAACCACAAAAAAATGGATTTTGGAGAGGAGCGCTTCCCTACCCACTGTCATGGAGTGCTGGTGC
This sequence comes from Picea engelmannii, assembly GCA_009831015.1. NCBI lineage: Eukaryota > Viridiplantae > Streptophyta > Pinopsida > Pinales > Pinaceae > Picea > Picea engelmannii. Next base: position 41,381 of record ML803850.1, on the reverse strand, counting down.
TCCTTGTGCCTCTTTGGGGGAGTGCTTGAGTGCCCTGTGCACCCTTTTGGGGGAGCACTACCATTTTTTTAGCAAATTCTGGGTTTGTTGAGGCAAATAAGGGAAGAATCCCTCAATTCCTGAAGGTAGTTGGATTCGAATAGATGGTCAAGGCATGATCTTAGGGGAGATCCTCAACTGAAGGAGAGGAATCCTCAAATCATCCCAAATATCTCTCAAGTGTGTGAACCTCTCCAAGGTTATATAAGGAGGCCTTCTCATGGTGAAAGGCACAATGGAGATTGAGAATTACATCAAACTTATGATCTCATGGGTGAGATTTCATCAAAGCAATCAGTGAAGATTATTTGAGAAAAGTTGTCGGACAAGGAGAACTGGAAGAGGCCGCTGCACCTTCATTCAAAGGATTTTAAGTATCTTTACTTTTTCTCATTAATAATCAATGCTTGGCCTATTTCTTTGAAACTTGTGCTTGTTCCATATGAGTTTGTCTACAGTAGATGGATCTATGATTGAGATAATCTCAGTAGAGTAGGAAGTCCATTGTATCTTTGTTTGTCTTATAGGATTTATCAGGGAGCTCAGGATCAAAGCTCAACAAAGACTTTGCAAGGACAAACGTCGCTAATAAGGTACATAAATTTCTCCTTATTTTTAATTCATTAGATTGATAGGATCTAAAAGCAAGTCAATTTCCATGTTAAACACTTTTTTGTCTTGGGATTAGGAGTCTAGAGACCAAGAGGGAATCCACTTGTCCACAGGGGGATTCACCTACAACGGAAATTGGTGACTCCACTGGGGAGGAGATCTGATTTTTGTTTCCATTACTAGATATTGTTTTTTCCCTTTTCCCACTGATTTGGTCTTCTCCACATTGTCTTTTTATTCTTAGATTTCTTTGATTTCCTCATTATGTCATCAGGATCACCATGATTGACTGAATTTCCTTCATTTTTTGAGTTTTTGTACATTTTTCTGAGTTTTTTAGCAAAGTTCTCCCCCCCCTATTGTTGTTAGAGTAATAACACTCCCTTGTAGCCTTACACAGAGTATTGGAACACTCTGGTGGCCCTTACACCAGAGAGGTACTTCATTTTTGTGAGAAATTCTCCATAATTTTCATCTTTTGAATCTATTTCTGGGTTTTGGCATTTGCTCAGGGTCCCATACTTTTAGTCCATTTTGATATTGTCTTTCAAACACCCTTATCTATAAGAATTCATCCTATTTTGTTTGGGATTTTGACATCTTCTTTCCTTGCCTTGAAGCCACTCTTTGTCTTTGCTGACCTAGAGTTAACTTTTTGTTTTCTTCTCCTTTATCTGACTGAGTGAAAACTTTTGTGAGGAAATCCAAAGGTCTGTGAACTTTTCATTTGATCTTTGAGGTCAAATTTCCATCATTTATCTTTTTTTTGAGGTTTTTGGTTCTTGTTTGCAATTTGGTTATCTTTGTCCTTCTTGTCTATTTCACGACGAGAGTGTATTTTTTTATTTTGTGTGGAGTTTTCTTCTGATTGTTTAATCTTGAAGTCTGATTGACATTTAGAAGTCTTGCATTGGATTATCATTCACGTATAAGAAAAAGGACATATTTTAGTGATTGGTTTTTGTTATCACTAAAATTTCGTCCGCACAGGGCGACAAGAACTCCGCATCGTCAACACAGAAAAACAGTCATTCATGGCACAAGGTTAATTCCACAAGCACAACAAAAGGGTCAAAACTATACAAAATGGCCAAAAAATTACAAGGCGCTTTGCACCCACTGGGCGCGCGCACGCATGCACATAACAGCTTCGTAAAGGGTGCGCATATGTGCATGATGCACGACTGTGGGGTAAAAAACCCGCGCGCCTGCTAAACGACGCATTTATGAAACTGGTCGGCCTCCCAACCACTAATGGATCGGCTCCCAAGTCGATTTGACACCAAATCAGAGCTCAATCCGCGTGGAGGGGCTGGTCAAAGACCTAATTGTGCCCTAAAGAGCCCCTC
>ML803850.1:28395-39281 GCA_009831015.1 Picea engelmannii | reverse complement strand
CTCTTTCTCCATTGTGTATCTTTGGATTTCATCAATCAGACCAGCTTATATATTGGTGATATTGGTCCATTTTCATTTGTTTTTATTTTTTTTCCTATGCTCATAGTTTCATTTAGTTTTTGTTTAATTCTTGTTAATAGCTTCGTTGTTTCTTTCTAATCTTTTACCATACAGCTGTCATGACTAGCAGAGCCCAACTAGGCACGTAAGTACTCTCATTTTGCTCATCAAAAGACGAATAGAGTGCAAACATTTTTGATATTAGAAGACATTTCTAAAATTTTTAGCATTGCATCAGATTTGAGTGAGAAACAAATTGATTGAGGACATTGTATATTAGTGTTTGATAGTGAAAACAACTTTCTCTCTTTCCCTTAAATAGCCATTCATCGAAAAAAATGATTTCTTATCATCTTCTCGTGCATTTTTGGGAATTGAGTCATCATACCATCAGTTTCATTGTCATACACCCTTTGAGTACAGAACAACCATAAAATCAACGCTAATTAAAAATTATATAGAACATTTTTGTTTTTAGGATCTTCCACCAACATTATACTAGGATTAGCACTTTGGATTAGGTTGTGAGTACAACTCTCCAAAGTTTTCAAAATGAACATTAGCATCCTGAGATAGGGAGAGTCAAATCCAATTGTCGTATAGGCTTTCTGGGATCCCGCTCTCACACAAGGGTTACACACGAGGTCACATTCGGGTGAGTTACAGAGATTATCTCTCAGTGGTTCAACTATTTGTAGTGGTCAGATCGTATATTGGGGGTAACTTGAAGGTATACCCATGATTATGTGTGGGAGCCTCTCGAGTTGATTTCAGACTTGTTATCCTACCCATATGTTTAGATCGGACTGTCGACTGTAGCCACCCAGGGGATGACTGCAAGTTGGTGTCTATAGTTGCCATAATCCTTAGGTACTTAAATGAGGTGATAGTGAAGGGAAGTCTCACTGTACCTAGGACAAACATTGGTCAAACTCACTCGGGCTCCTTGGAGGGTAAATCCACAATTACTGCATGGAATCTTGCACCAAGGTGAAAGTCTGTTAAGAAGGTCACCATTGTAACTGTTCCACCATATCCTAGCCCCTTATTGACTTGATCATGTGACGTTGGATTTCATCACCAACTAGTATGATCATTGAGAGAAGTTTTATTTGCTTGGTTTTGATTCCTAGATTTTATTAGCGTATGCTGTTTATTTTTGTTAGTTGGCCCTAGATTTTTAGCGTGTACTGTTATTCTCCAAAATTGAGTTTTTAGATGATAAATGTCTTCACCGATCATGTAGGATGAAAGGGATGCCTTTGGAAGGCTACCAACCCTTACCTCCTAACCCTCCATAAGACAACTACCTTGAAGAGGTAGAAAATCAATTTGACGCTGGGAGTGTTTTTGCTCCTCCGTTAGATAACTCAGAAGGCACTTTGGTTATGGTTGAGAATCCCACTCCTCACACTACATCTGTGTCAGTAACCCCTCTCGAAACACTTTTTCTTCATTTGGAATCCCTTAGGAACGTCATAGAGGAAGAGGTCCCACAGTTACCTGTGAGAGATTTTATCGAGACATATATGGGATCCACAGAACCAACCTTCGGTGATGAGTATGGGAATCCTGTTTGTCCTACCACTGCAGTAGATACAAATCCCACAACTTCTCATTCTGTATGGAAGAATTCATCAGGGCATGATCTCTATGAGTATTTTGAATCCTTTTGAAAACCCTTCAATCCTCATGACCCTCCTATTGAAAGTGGGCCATCTGGTCAAATGATGAATCACCCCATCGATCAGGTCATTAACCCTACTGTTGTGTCAACACAAGTCTATCCTAATGCTAGAATCATCACCTCTACTCATTCCCAAGGCAATTCGATCCCTACCCCCTCTTTTACAAAATTTCACTCTACAGCTCCACATGTTCCGCACGATCTTGCTAGGACATCTTTTCACCAGAGAATGCAGACCCTTGCCAACCAAATATAACCAAATGGAGGGAAACCACCATCTAGCAGACCTGTCCCTCTTGGAATACCACCATCCTATGGTGGGCCTACCCCTCCCAGGGAACAACCCCTGTTACACATGATTTTGGTCACTATGGTGATGTCTCTACAAGTCATGTGTTCAGGATCCCACAAGGACTTTTTGCCTGAGAAAGATGACTACTGTCTTCTTCCAAAAAACACATTTTTAAGATGAGTTTGTAGGCTGCCTATGTTACAGGGTGCGAGAATCCCTCATTCTCTTAGGCCACCCACACTTAGGGTGTGAACTATTCACAGTCTGTTCCATAGATAGGGTGCGAACATGTTTTTAGGATTGGAAAGGAGAAGAAGTCACAAAGGTTCTAGAAGGGGATATTCTAGAAAATGAGTTGGCATTCGCATGGTTGGTATCCTACTAACTTCTAAGATTTAGTGGAATCATTCTCATCCATGTGGCAGGGGGGAAACCTTCGTCTACTGGAAACCCTTCAAAATCCTGAGGAGTATCTTCTGGAGGCACATTTACCCAACTCCATGTTGGGGGGAACTTATATAATAACCCACAAGGAGGAGTATCAAATCCTATTCCTTCCGGACTGTCTTATGGACAACCTTATTCGGGCAGCATCCCAAACACCACCTGGAGTCCTCAAGGACAAAAACCTTATCCTCCCCATGGGTCTAATGTGTATCCACCTCTGGGATCTAATCCTTACCCTCCTCAAGGGAACAATGTTCATCCTCTTTCTTGGAAAATGAATCACCCAACTTATAATTCTCATAACCCACCGGGTTATGAAAATGTTTCTCAGCCATCATCGAATCCTGTTTATCCCGGTCAACAACAACCGTATGTAGGAGTACCTACTCATTACAACTATCCACCTAACCCAGTTTATGGTCCTACTGGTGTTCCTATGCCACACCAGTATCATCCGAAAATTAACTGACAACTACCTTTCCTTGCGACTCTGGATCTCCTAGACTTATCTCGGTTAACTAATGATCCTATTTTTCATTCACCGGTTTAGCCAGTTATTCCAGCTAAACTTCCTTCTGATATTCTAAAATTTGACGAAAAATCTGGAGAAGATCCAAATAACCATGTGATGAATTTTCATTTGTGGTGTTCATCAAACTCCCTCATGGATGATTCTATACGTTTGCGTCTTTTCCAATGAACACTTACGGGCTTAGCAGAAAAGTGGTATACTGAACTACCACATGCTTCTTTTCATGATTTCAACTCCCTTGCCATGTCTTTCCTCATGCACTTTCAACTACCTATTCGCTACAAGACGAGTACTGAACTCTTGAACTCCCTTCATCAAACTGATTCCATGCATATCTCTGACCATATTCATGAGTGGAGATGACAACGAAGGATGATCAAGGTAATCATTCTTGACATATTATTGGCGGAATGGTTTACTAAATCACTTTTACCCCCGATCTCTCATGATGTCTCTATGGGTGGCATGGTCAGCGAGGAAGAAACCATTTCTCGGGATCAATACTTAGATTTGGTTTATTCACAATCTAGTACTTTATATGATTTTCTTCCAAATGTTTCTTGAGCTAATACCAATCCATCCAAGCCATCATCCTCATCTCATGTGGACGGTGTTATCGGTTCCGTCAAAACTCAATATACTTCCCAATCGACCACACTCTCCTCTACCTCTCCCCAAACTCAGATCTCTGAGGTGAATGAAGTTCAATCTTCCCCTTCACAACAATCCAAAGGTAAGAAGAAGACAAAAAATAAATCAAAAAATACTAATAACAATGAACAACCAACAAATCAAGCTCAAACACCTGCTACCAAAAAATAGCCACAACGGAAACTGAAATTCCCGTGTATCATTTGTGGTGATGATCACTACACTCGATATTGTCCATATCGCAATGAAGTGGCCAAACGTTTCTAGGGAAATTCACAGCCTGTTGTGCTTACTCAACCTTTTCCACAACAACAATCCATGGTTGCTCAAACCCCCTCTCCTGGGGGCAGTTCTAGCCATCCGCATGATGAGGCCTCGACAAGTGCACATATTTATATGTTTAATGGGATTAATTTGAACACTCTCTCTAATACATATGACACACCAGGTAACCCTGACAAAGGGAAAGACACTAACGGTACCGGTACTTTACCGGATCCATCATCATGCTCCGTTAGTCCTCCATCGATTAATCCTCTGTATGGACCACTTTAGATTGAGAAACCTACGTTCGAATCTATCTTACTCCTTCCTAAGAGCACTATCCTCAAAGCTACCTTTAATCCTAGTTCATGTGCTACAACAGAACTACAACATTGTTGAAGATTTGGCTCAAGCACCGTGTGCTATGTCTGCATTAGAAGTTCTAAAACACTGCCCCAGTCAACATAGAATGCTCTTGGCCGCTATTGGCGCTGTTGATCTTGAGTCATCCAACCATATCATGTTTAACCTGGACAATTATGCATCTCGACTCTCCTACCAACTTGGTTTCCAAGTTGATGTTGTTGTTCACAATCAACAAATCCACTGAACTATTATGGATGAGGGAGCCTCAACTCGTGTCATGTATTTAGCGTGTTGGAAAGGTTTAAAGTCACCCTCACTTAACAAATCCCCAATGATTTTATGTGCCTTTGATGGGCGAGGTTTCCATCCCCATGGGATTTTACAGTCCCTACCCATCCAATTGGGTGGCAAAACTGTCACTGTTGATGTCGAGGTGGTCGATGCTCCCCTCGATTAAAAATTTTTACTTTGAAGAATTTGGTTTTATGCTATCATTGTTTTTGCCTCATCAGTCTTTTGATGTGTATAATTTCCTCATCAGGGAAAAATTGTCACTGTTGATCAGTTATATTTCTGGACGACCGATGCTCGTGCTCCCGCTACCAACAATATTCCTCTCTTGGGAGACCACAAGATCACGTATGAAAGCGTTGGTGTTGGCTTACTGAAATATTCTAGCCTCATGGGTACCTCCCCTACACCACTTCCACCAATTAAACATCATATTGCCACCATCGATATGATTTCAACCGCGGCTTATCAATCTTTGGAATCATCTGACCCTTGGATTGTATCTAGTCCGTTGGAATTCGATGCACTAGGTGAAACTGTTCCACTTAGTCCAGCCGAAACATCATACATTTCTATCCAATCCGCTTCTCCCTCGTCGGATGACCAAAATCTATTGGCACCGGACAGTTACTCGATACCATCAAGGTTAAGTTCCTTGTCGTCTGCGATCGACTACATTTCCCCAATTTTTCCTTCTGATGAATCTATTAAGGAAATGTTGAGCATTGATGAGCTACCTCGGGATGATAACCATCATCGATCCTATTTTATTCCCCCTTTTGAAGAAATTTGGGAAGATATACACTCTATCTCCCCTCCTGCTGTCGATTTTCCATCGTCTCATGCACCTTCAACATAAATTGGTGAATTTCCATTGTCTCCCATGACTTCAACTTCTGACGATATGGATCCGGTAGTTGACATGGTGATATCTTCGGTAGGGCTATTGGAGCATGATATCCTTAACCCTGTCGCAACCCCCAACATGTGTTCCTTCTAGAGTGATTTTCTTCCATCCAGTGAATATCTCTTGGAATTCATGACCGAGTTTTGTCCCTTGACATGGTGTTCTTCCAGAGCGTTATTCTCTTGGAAGCCATGATCAAGAAGATTCCACAAGCATAGTTTCTCTCCTCTGTAGAAAGCTCGTTAAACAATGAAATAGAGGTCACGAGCATGGTTTTCTCTTCTCTTTGGAAAGCTCATTAAAAAATGAAACAAAAGCTTTGAGCATAGTTTTCTTCTCTGTAGCAAGCTCATTAAAAAATGAAACAACAATCTGGGGATTTAACTCGGAGCCCTGAGCATAGTTCTTTTATTGTATCAAGCTCGTTAAAAAATGAAACAGTCACCTATCTTGAACCTTAATTTCATCCACCCTTATCCTTTTTCTCCATCTAGTAGAGAAATTGGTGACAACCTCAAAGTCGGTGACTGAATTGAAGCTTGGAGGGCATGTCTCCATCCTTTGATGATCATTCTGGAGTTAAGCCACTAGATTTCAAGCTGGGGGCATACCGATCTTAGTCTTTGTTCTTTCTTGTGCTCGTAAATACATGAGAATTCATCTAGTTAAACTTTTATCTCTTTTTCAGACCCGCATGGATATATGAAAAAGGAACCCCTTGGAGTCGTCTTTGAGCTCTTTTCAGACTCTCTAAACATGAAAAGATTGCTGAGTGATCTTGCTTCCTTTCCCACTTGTTAAAAGGTTTGAAAGGGCATCTTTCTAGTGATAATTTATCTCTTTTTCAGCCTCATGAGACTAACATTACAAAAAAGGACAACATTGGAGTCGTCTTTAAGTTGTTTTCAGACTCTCTAAATATGAAAAACCACTGATTTTACCTTCTCTGGACTCGTTAAACAATCATACATTGAAGGGCCCATATGGGATCGAACCCTTACTTCTTCTAGTTTGTTAAAAAAAGGAAGAAGGACTTACCGAAGGTGACTCATATCGAGCATGTATTACCCTCGTCGAGGTCGTTAAATTAAAAAAGAGGTACTTGTCTATTTGGATGGGGGAAAAATTGAAAGAAGCAAGCCAAGCAGTTTTTTGAGAAAACTACCAGTAACTCTTACAGTTGCCCTTGAACATGAAACTTTGTCTTTGCACACATTTTTATCCACTAAACCTCTACACCGAGCCGATCCTCTGAGTTTCTTTTACTCCTTTGGGTCACCTGACGAAAGTCACAACATCCACTGCATCATCAAGTTTTGGTCCATGTCAATTTTCTGTTGTTGGGCCTCAATGTTCAAGGGAAGTATCTGCCTCGGGAGTCAGCCATCACAAATATATTGTTTCAATACCCGTGTTAGTCCATGTTCATTTGATATACCAATTACATATCTATGTTAGTTTCATGTTGTTGATGGGGGATACATCAATGCCCTCCTTCAACGAGTCTATTCGTGTCGACTTCAACACATTATCCGGGAACTAGACTTAGAAACCAGTTAGTACCTTGGGACCTGCATGCCTCAATGGCAGGCCTCCTCATGTCCAACAGTGGGTTTACATCATTGACCTATGATCGAATGATTCCACGGATGTTTGACTTCAACTCATCCATTCACATTAGTTGTAATGTACTAGAGTACCTTGGGAATCATTGACATCAATGGTGATCTCCCTTGCGCTTGTTAACGGTTTACATCATTGACCGGTAATCAAGTGGTTTCTACCATGTTCGACATTAGAACATCTATTCGCATGGTTAGATTCATACTGCATCGGGATCGGTAAGAAGACCCTTGGTTGAGTGCCATCACTCTTATGTATACTTTTCCCAGGTTGCGAAGGAGTTTTTTTGAACTATGACACATATACTGTCACATAGATCCACTTTATATTGGTCATGGCTATGTCTTATTGTCTCGTAGATCCACTATGTATTCTTCATGGCTACGATCAGTTCAGGTCATAAGAGTATAGATCCAAATTGTATCTGCATTGGCTATACCATTTTGTCAATATAATTATGGATCCGTAGTGTATTTTATAGAGGCCATACCTAAAAAGTCTTTATCACTCAAGCATAGGTATGCCTGCCTTGGGTTTGAAACATGTCATAATATTTGTTTGATGGTTGTGTGCATAATTTTTCGGTCTCTCTGTGTCCATACCCTTGCTCTAAAAAAGTCTACAAAGTACTTCAATCATCATCGTCTTCTAACTTCATACTTTGGGGGGCAATCTGTTACACCTCAAAATTACTCACTTCGATAGTGTTGCAAGTGTCATCATTACGAGTGTTGTAAGTGTCGCATCTTATCCGCAAGTGTGAAAAAATTCATACTTCCATATTGCATATGTCATGCCTCTAATGACATCATGAAGACACTTAAGACACCTCAAAGGTTAGTTTGGAAGAACAAAAATCACTTGACAGGAAGTACAAGCCTTTTGACATTGAGAAAACCAGAAAAAAATGGATTTTGGAGAGGTGCGCTCCCCTACCCATTGTTAGGGAGTGCTGGCACTCCCTGATCCTCTTTGGGGGAGTGCTTGAGCGCCCTGTGCACCCTTTTGGGGGAGAGCTACCCTTTTTTTAGCAAATTCTTGGTTTGTTGAGGCAAATAAGGGAAGAATCCCTCAATTCCTAAAGGTAGTTGTATTCAAATATATGGTCAAGGCATGATCTTAGGGGAGATCCTCAACTAAAGGAGAGGAATCCTCAACTCATCCAAAATATCTCTCAAGTGGTTGAACCTCTCCAAGGTTATATAAAGAGGCCTTCTCATGGTGAAAGGAACAATGGAGATTGACAATTACATCAAACTTATGATCTCATGAGTGAGATGTCATCAAAGAAATAAGTGGAGATTATTTGAGAAAAGGGGTTGGACAAGGAGAAATGGAAGAGGCTACTGCACCTTCATTCAAAGGATTGTAAGTATCTTTACTTGTTCTCATTAATAATCAATGCTTGGCCTGTTTCTTTCAAACTTGTGCTTGTTCCATATGAGTTTGTCTACAGTAGATGGATCTATGATTGAGATAATCTCAGTAGAGTAGGAAGTCCATTATATCTTTGTTTGTCTTACAAGATCTATCAGGGAGCTCAAGATCGAAGCTCAACTAGGACTTTGCAAGGACAAATGTCGCTAATAAGGTACATATCTTTCTCCTTCTCTTTCATTCATTAGCTTTATAGGATCTAAAAGGAAGTCAATGTCCATGTTAAACACTTTTCTGTCTTGGTCTTAGGAGTCTAGAGACCAAGAGGGAATCCACTTGTCCGCAGGGGGATTCACCTACAACAATATCAGATGGACGTAAAATCATATTTTTTGAATGGGGAACTTGAAGAAGAAGTCTACATTGAACAACTAGAAGGATTTCAGTTGTCAGAGAACATAGACTATGCATGTAAATTAAATAAGGCCTTGTATGGTCTAAACCAAGCTCCCAGAGAATGGTACTCCAGAATGGATAAGTATCTGCAGTAGGAAGGGTTCAGAAAAGGAAGTGCAGAAAACAATCTCTACATCAAGGTAAGTCAAGGTAATATTTTATTAATTGAAGTTTATGTTGATGATATTATTTTTCGTAGTGATGATGACAGGTTAAGCCAAAAATTTGCAAAAGACATGCATAATGAATTTGAAATGTCATTACTTGGAGAACTATCCTTCTTTATAGGACTTCAGATACGTCAAAGCAACCAAGGAATTTTTATTTCTCAAACCAAGTATATCAGAGAAATGCTAAAGAGGTTTGGAATGGAAGAATGCAAACTAGTTATCACTCCCATGAAAACCAGTTGTAAGTTGAGAAAAGATGATGATTCGAAGTGTACAGATCAGAGGAAATACAGGTCAATAATTGGCAGCTTACTATATGTGACAACATCCAGACCAAATGTAATGCAAGCTGTTGGACAGGTGGAATGATTTCAAGCAGCACCAAAGGAATCGCATGTATTAGTAGTAAAGAGGATTTTCAAATATCTCAAATGAACATAAGAGTTTGGATTATGGTATCCAAAAGGAAAAGAAGTATCATTTATTGCCTACACAGATGTAGATTGGGTAGGTTGTATTGATGACTGACAAAGCACCAGTGGAGCAATGTTCTACTTAGGTGAGTGTTTGGCATCATGTCTAAGAAAGAAAAAATCATCAATATCTCGATCTACAGCCGAGGTAGAGTATATTGCAGCAACAACATGTTGTACACAGGTTCTTTGGATGAAACAAACTTTGACAGATATACAAGTTGAGTATGATGAGCCCATTCCAATATATTGTGATAATACAAGTGCCATCAGTATCTCAAAAAACCCAGTGATGCACTCCAAGACAAAGCACATTCCAATCAAGTATCACTTTCTATGGGAACAGGTTGCAGAAAAGAACATTAGAGTTGAGTATGTGGGCACAAAAGAACAAGTGGCAGACATCTTTACGAAACCACTTCCATGGGAAGCCTTTGAATATCTTCACGGAAGACTTGGATTTATTTCTACTCCAAAATGAATGCTTTTTGAATGATTATCTTATATGTATTAGATGTACATGAGGAAGCACCATAAGAGGACATTTCAGTCAGGGGGAGCAACCCCGGATGGAAAGATACCTTTGCCATTGATGACAAAGGGGGCAAGATTTATCAGATGCAGAGGATAGAGGCATGGTTCCAGGGGGAGCAGATTTATTAGATGCAGAGGATAGAGACAAATATATCATATATAGAGGACATAGGCAAGGTTCTAGAGGGAGCATGAGTGATATGATTTTAGTATTGCATCAGAGTGTTTCCATCAATGCCAAAGGGGGAGATTGTTGATTAAGGTTGGTTGTCATTGATGTCAACCATTGAAGAAATCCTTGCAGCACAAAGGTTTGGGTAATGGACCCAAGATTTTTTTATGTAAAGATGACTCATTATTGTCTTGTCATGGTTGATAATAAGTAAAGATGGATGAACTCCAAAGTGGTCCCCTTATGGTGAAAGCCCTCACAGGAAGACGCTTTGCGGAGTAAGAGAACCCATGCTTAATTGTGGAATAATGAGATGAAGGACAATGGATTTTTCAGGTAAAATATCCTATATGGATAGTGCTTTTCATTCCATTTCCGATGGTATGTGGAACGTCACATAACTCCTCACGGTTAGAGAGTTATGGCCATGAGAAGTTGGAGACCCCAGGTTTGGGTAATGGACCCAAGTTTGTTTGATGGATAATGGTATGCGTTATGATATATTTTCATATAATACTATTCTATATGTATATTACATGTCATGCCATTTCTGGTGGTATGTGGAACGTCACATAACTCCTCAC
>ML803850.1:2555-17363 GCA_009831015.1 Picea engelmannii | reverse complement strand
ACCTTGAATAAATAATATTAACCCATTTCTAGGTCACTTAACCTATTTTCCTTATTTTTAGGGTTAACCACTTTCCATAAATATTCCTTCTTGATTTTGTCACCTTATTTTATCATTTCTTCTTTTAGGTCACTTTGAATTCTATGACTTTGGGGGCTTCAAGCCTTCATGTGAGGGTCCTTCATCTTCGTAAGGCCATAACTCTCAAACGAGGAGGAGTTATGTGACATTCCACATACCACCAAAAATTGCATGAAAAGCACTATCCATCTAGGATAGTTTCACCAACAATTTTCTTGATCGTCATCTAGTTATTCCTCATACAAGCATGGGTCCTCCAACCTTTCTTCTATGATAACTCAATCTAGAAAGCATCTTCCCGTGAGGGATTTCACCATAAGGGGGCCACTTTGGAGTTCATCTGTTTGTACACCTTATCAATAATGATAAGACAATAATGAGAGCATGGGTCCTCCAACCATTTTTCTAGGATAACTCAATCTGCAAAGCGTCTTCCCGTGAGGGATTTCACCATAAGGGGACCACTTTGGAGTTCATCCATTTTTGCACCTTATCAATCATGATAAGACAATAATGAGTCATCAATACATTTTTCCAACAATGCATCATATACCAATGGAACCACATCGATCCATCTTCATCATGTATCAATGACAACTCATTGATCCATCTTCATCTATGCATTCTCATCAAGGACAATACATATTATATTACATAAATCATCAATAAATCAATCATTTGACATCAATAAATGACATCAATCAATCAAACCATTGGCATCAATGACAACATGATCCAACAGTTTCTAGGGTTTCGCCAACTTGTCTTTCCTTCTTTCCCGCGAGGTGCTCCAAAGCATATATTGGTGGTTTTTTCTTCTTGTTGAGTTTTCCACGATCCATCTTCCTTGTTTATATGTCTTCCTTGGTATTCTCGTTCAACAGATCACTTTCTCTTACTTCGCTCCTTATTTTTTGCTTCTTTAACCACTTCGACCCAATATCAGTTAATGTGCTTTCCGTGCAGTTCATACTTCGTGATTCCTTAATCTTTTCTTCCTTCCATAACCAAGGTTCAACATGCCCCCAACACTCACATGTGACTCGTCTTGAGGCAGTTTAGTTCTGAACCTTTTGTTTCACTTCGACTTCAGATTATGCGGGTGTTGATGGGCGAAATTGTTCGTCCATCAATTGAGAGAGTGGAACTGGTCCGGGGTTGTCTAAATAATCCAAGCCGTTTGGAATTAACCACCCTGACGAGTTTATTGGCTCCGTTGTCCGCTCTAAGTTCTCCTAAGAAAACCAAAGAGAAAACTAACCTAAACTAACTAGTCTATTTAAAACAAATACAACAAACTAAAACTAACTAAAAATGAAAACAAACTAAAATAACTAAAACTAAATACAAACTATACTAACTATTCTACTATTATATACAATCTACTCATTACTATTATACTAACTCAAATCAACTATCTAATTTACCAGCTGCAATATTACTTATTCACAAATATACACTATAAACAACCTACAGATTTAGTTAAAATCTGCAAAACTCATGTGTTTCCTGCCCTAAGACAGCAAGGAATCTTTTTGATTTTATATTTTATGAAAAAGAAATAAAACTACTAAAATTAAACGATCTAATATACTACTTTTATCTTAAACTAATATCTGAATTAACTACTAATAAAAACAATAAACGACAGACTAGCTAACCTGCAAGCACTCCTAGTTTATCCTGCGTATGATGATTTCGAAGCTGGTCAGAGGAAGTAAACTCGCACCGGTTAATCCCAAAGCTTTTCGTAAACGATTGGATGTGCTGCTCTTCAAGTTATTTACAGGACAAACAAGACATAAAAGAACATAACAACTTTATGATTATAAATCCCTGCAATAAGGGAAACCTGTTATGCAAGAAACTTATATTTTATAATTCAACTTATGAAGAAGATAAACCTGTCGTTCATAAACTGAATTAGACAATTATTATATCTTTTATACACTTGGAAGAAACCAGATATGGATAACAGTGATCAAAATAATATCATTTGCACATGATTAAGATATCTAAAGTAGTCATAAACCATATACAAATTGATATACATAACATGAAACAAAATGCTGATATAATGAGAAGCTAAAGCTGTGTCAAAACACCAAATTCTGCTTCAGTCTGTATTATAACTCCATATCCTTGTTCTCCCACTAATGAGGATGCACATTATTACAAAAATCATAAGTATATATAAGTCTTTTCACAAGGTAAAACCTCCTTGTGGATAATATCAAATTGTTTTACATAATCTGGGAACAATCCCAAAATCAACTAAACTAAGCAACTAAAATGCAAGTGAAATCTTTGGAATATCCCCTAACTGCCCATAATCTCAACTGCAATTTCAAATTTACCTGCAATAGAACACAATTATCAAATTAGAGAGATATTTCAGTAACAAAATAATAAAAATTTGCTCCTACAGACTTAGCTACAGAATCATATGATTTTGTAGCTAGTCTAAAATAGTAAATAGGACTAGATAGAAATCAAACGAAATCTTTTAAAAACAATACAATTTAATTTGCTTTTAATGAAGATTAAAATCAAATTACTAATGGTTCAAGCAAATTTATCATTCAAATCAAACCAAATCGACAAGAATATAATCGAAATAGGATAAGAATGCTCTGCTTTTTAATTGCCATAAAATATGGTCAAATCATGACAAGCCTATTTCATATCAAATGAAATTAAGAAGTGAATCAGATAAGATGCGATGATCGTAATCAATACAACAAAAATCTAACAGAATCGTAATCGATTTGCCACATTCTGCTGTATAAAATCCACATCGTTTTAATCAAATGCCAATATGGAAAGGTTGTTACGATTATAATCAAAATGGAACATGCGTAACAACATCCACAAAACTTTGTCATAGATTTCGATTGCTGGGTATCACACGTCATGACAAAAATAATGATCATAACCATCATTGACTCATTATAGCAATAGAAATAGATAGATATCATTCAATCAAGTGCAAAGATAGGTAAATTGTTTCGATTGTGTTCAAATAAAATCATACTCAATGAGTAACGACCCAACGAATTTTGTTATTAATCACCACACAGTCAATATACAGGAGCATGATAGAATCAATGGAATCCATAATATAAACTGGGTAACTAATAAAAAATGAATACGACTGAGCTTAATTATGGCAACAAATCGTGAGACTGGATACATTTAATTTCGTTCGTCAAATTGAATTCAAACAATATATTTATTGCAATCTGATAACATGGTCAAACAAAACAGTCTAAATCGATTGATTGAGTGTATCTATTCGCAATTTTGTCATGCAATAACAGAATGATATTCAAATTGGTCAGAAGACATAGAACAAATAATCACAACAGCTAACCATATCGCATAACATGTAACCAATTCGAAATGAGATATTGACTATGTTCAAAATTGGAATACCGAAAACAACCTGTGTTTAGAAAATATTAACAACTTTGATAATCAACAGAGTATTCGATTGAAACCAAATAAAAACAATCAAATCTATCCCACGATTATTCGAATCAAAACCAAATCCAATCAAAACTTAAACGATAATAAAAATTGATTTATCAAAACAAAATTATATACAATAGTGCATGCTTGTGTGACAGAGCAGGTCCACAGTGTAAACAGAGTTTATAAATAGGTGAAAGTCATACCAGTGAGGCTATTCAAGCTATGCCAATTTTGAATTGACGACTGCTGTAGCCAACTCCACGTTTTTAAACAAAATCGAACCTGTTGTTCGCTGTTTCTTATCAGTGGATGGCATCTTTTCCTTTTGACTGGTGAGCCTTGCAACTTGATCCTCCAGAGCATGAATTATGGACTGCAACATTGACACATCGAGATAATACCTTTCCAACCATCAGCCACACTAATCACATGGTGGAGCAGCTGGTTCGGATAAGACAGGAGGGGGTTTTGACGAGTCACCAGGGGTTTCACAAGGCATTTTGATGCCTGGATAATTAGGATCATTTTGCAAACACGGTGGTAGGTTATTCACAAAATCATATGCGGTTTTATCACACAGACCTTCTGAATAGGGATACTCACTTGCCAGGTAACGTTCAATCTCTGAGTTAGAGTCTTCGCTCACCATAATAGGGTCAGGACTAACAGATGCTTTTGTTTTGTTTCTTGCCATGCGAGAAATTAACTGGGCATTCTTCTCGCCTTTGGAATTGGCAGTCGGTTTGGCTTTAGGCCTCTTAGCCACGGGTTTAGCAGTTTTGACATGTTGGGTCATAGAACTAGGTAGGTCAATAGGTGAATCGGGTAGGGGTTTAGGCAACAGAGCACTGTAAGGCATAGGGGGTATTGATTTGCTCTCGCTCACCATAGGTTTATCAACCTGTGGTGGGCTCGGGTCACCAAAATTATTGCGTTTAAGAAAATCCTCCCAACAGTCTAGATGTAACCCCAACTCATAAACCATAAGCATTTTAATTAACCCGAAATGAAATAGACTGTTATCGGACTGGTTCCATTTGTACCTTTTAGACATTTTAAACAGAATCCTATGCAAGTAGTAAGGCATATTAAGTTCATAGCCCATGAAAACCATAAGTAGTTGAAGGTGGTACAAGAAAACGAAACCATACCGACCCTCGTAGGTAATGAACTACTTGGTTACCATCAACAAGTCATGCCAGCGTTGCTTCATCATGTTTGCGGGCAAACCCTTGTCGCAAGAACTCACCTTTCGTGACTGGAAGATTAATTTCCATGGGACATCTTCCACTTTGCAATGTTTTGACCATTTTTTTCCGACAGGAGGCAGATCGGTAGCTAAACTAAGAAATTGCGCATCAATTTCTAACTGGACATCCCCAACCTTGGCTCGACAACCATCGAAGGTTAATGCAAATTGCTGAGCCACGCTAGGGTTATATCCATCAAACTTTCGTATGAACGGGAGCCATCCGAATTCCTCCAGGTCACTGTAAGCAGCATCGAACATCAACAATGCCTGGCTACCATTGGGCTCAGCCCTTACGACTGGAGCCATGGTGAGGGTGCATGGTAGGGTTTGGATTGAACACAACAATACACAGGGGAAGAAATCGTTATGGCTAACAGCTGCAAGCGCGCAAAGGGGAATGAATTAATGTATGTGTGCGAAGGTGGTGGGATTATCACCGCCATGCATCATATTAATGGCACAGTACAATGCTGTTCAATAAATAATAATAACATTTAAAACACATTAATCGGCCAACCCGAAAATTTGAGCGGTGAATAACCATATCAACGTGCCATTAATCAATGTAAAACCAAAACCATAAATTATATTAATGCGCCATGTGTATAATTCAAACCAACATGAAATCCAAAAGTTTCACCAACGCGCCAAGTGTAAAACATTGCCATGAAATCAAACTCACCTTTGACCCATGCGCTTATTGCATAGTCCAATGTTTTGATCAAAAGTTTTTTAAAAACATGGTGACAATAGATAAAATCGATAAGTCAAGGGCTCATAATAGTTAGGATCACATCATATAAAAAACTTTAATCAACCATGACCCCTAATCAAACATAATTCATCAATCAACATGTTCAATGCCTTTTCAAAAAATCAAATTGTGCAATCAAAGTAAGAGTAGGTAAATGGTCATAGTTTGAACAATAATTCCAACCGCTTAATAATAAACCAAAGGTAAGTACTAACCAACATATCAATGAGCAGATCATGACAATTCAAATAACGATGGAGGAGTTTTCACGCTTTCATTCGTGAAAACTAAATCGCAACCAATTTGCAAATGTCACATGAAATGAAAGTGTCATCTTTTTGCGCAATGAGACAAAAATTTGAAGTTCATAGACATAGGTGTAGGCAACTATTAGGGTAATTGAAAAAATTGAATTGGCTGCCAACAGCGGGGCATACTGTTCTTTCTGATATGTCCCTTTATTCCCTATGCAGACTGTCTTTTCTATGTCTGGTACCCAGTTTCAACTACACCTAGTACCTATACTCTTCTTCTTATGATTTTACTGAGAGTTGTGAGGTAGCTAGTTGTCATAGTACAATTTCAACCGACTCCCATTCACTAAACCTTCCTTCCACTCTCCATTCAATGTTTTCAACTACACAACTCCTTTTGTAACATAGGCGACTTCAAATGGACCAAGCCAATGTGTTATGAATTTCCCTGGATGCTTCATGAACTTGCTGTCATATACCAATACAAAATCTCCTTTCTTAAAGGCTTTCTTCTTGATATGTCTATCATGGTAGGCCTTTTCTCATTCCTTCTGTACCTGCTGATGAAATCCTGTAATAAATTTGTCTTCTTCTAGTTGTACCAATTGCGCTAGCATCTCTTGAATAGCACACATGTCATCCATATCCGTGAATGCTACAATTCTAAGACTAGGAACCAAATATTCCATAGGGACAACTGCTTCTAGACCATAAACAAACTTAAAGGGAGTCTGCATTGTCAGCTTCTTGCAAGTAGTTCTATAGGCCCATAGCACTATTGGTACTCTCAAATCCCAGTCATCCCTGTTCACACTGCAATCTTCATCAGGGTTGTCTCCAAGATATCATTGAAAACTTCGACCATCCCATTCGCTTATGGATGGTAAGGAGTAGTCTTCTGATGGTGGACTTCAAAATCATGATTCAAATATTCTATAGTCTTATTAATAAAGTGTGTACCTTGATCTCTCATCAGGGTCTTCGGGAATCCAAACATGGTTATGATATCATGAAATATAAATCGCACAGTTGTAGTTGCACTACAGTCCTTCACTTCTCTTGGTTCTGCCCATCTGGTCAAATACTCTGTCGTAGTGATGATGTATCTAGCTCTTGTGCGCTTTCCTGGTGGGTTAATAGGTCCGACAAATTCAATAGCCCATTTCTCAAATGCCTGTAAGTTCAACTATGGTACTAAAGGAATCTCATCTCTTCTGGAAGGTTTCCCAACTCTATGGAATAGATTGCAAGCTTTATAGTATTCCTTAACATCTTTATGTAAAGTAGGCCACCAAAGGCCAGCTCTAAGAACCTTCTGCGTTGTTTCTTTTCGTGTGAAGTGTCCTCCTACGATGCCTTCATGTTCTTCTACTAGAATAAGTGGTATTTTTGCCTCCATAACACATATCCTCAAGATCTCATCAGGTCCCATCTTGTATAGTTGTCCATCTATAAGTGAAAAATCTGCAGCGTGAACTACCAGTTGTTTCTTCTGAATGATTGTATATCTGCAAGGTGCCATTCATGTTGATAGGAACTGGACTATGTCATTGAAGTGATCATCGACCTTATTGATGGCCAACAAGTGTGCAACTGGTAGTGTATCCTCCAAACTGGTAGGTTCCTCTCCATGCTCCAACCTAGACAAGTGGTCAGGTCCCTTGTTCATTCTTCCTATCTTGACCACGATCTCAAAGTCATATTCCTGGAATAACAGTATCCATATGCATATTCTTCCCCCCAACATTGGCTTGTTGAATAAGTATTTCAATGCAGAGTGATCAATGAACATATTAAAGTGTCCTCCCAACAAGTAATGTCAAAACTTCTGCAACACATACACCATGGCTAAACCTTCTCTCTCAGTGGTAGTGTAGTTTATCTCAGTTGTAGATAACTTCCTTCTAGCAAAGTCTAATGGATGGTCAATATCTCCTACTCCTGGTTGTTCTAACACTGCTCCTAGTGAAATAGATGAAGCATCGACATGCACATGAAATTCCTTTCTCCAATCAGGGAAAACTAGAATAGGCACAGTAACCATTTTCTTTTTTAGTGTGTCGAAGCTCTACTAGCATTCTTTTGACCATTGAAATTGAAAATTTTTCTTTAATAACTTATCCATAGGTGTTGTAATCTGTGCATATCCCTTAATGAACTTTCTGTATTATCTAGTATGTCCCAGCATAGTGCACAACTATCTGACTGAAGTAGGGGGGGTAGATCAACAATAAGGACAATCTTGGATGGATCTACTAGTAGCCCCTGCTTACACACAACATTCCATAACATCACTCCAAAGGGTGAAAAGAAGATGCACTTCTTCAAGTTCAGGGCAATCTGACATTGCCTGCACTTATCCAACATTAGTCTTAAACATTCAATATGGTTTTGCAATAATCTAAAAATAGTCCAATCATCAAAATATGCTTCCAAAAATTTAATTAAAAACTCCTTGAATGCTTCGACCACCACCCTAGAAACAATGGCTAGTGCATTCTTCAATCCAAAATGCATCACTTTTTACTGGTAGGATCCCCATTATGTTGCAAATGTGGTCTTGTGGCCATATTCCTTGGAAATCTTGATCTGGTGATAACCTAAAAATCCATCCATGAAGGAGTAAACTTCCTGACCTCCTACATTATCTAACACTTCATCAGTGAAAGGTGTAGGGAATGGGTCATGCAAATAGGCATCATTAAGCTTCATGAGATCTACACAGATCTTGATCTCTCCTGTATTCTTATCTTGTACCACCATAGGGCTAATCCATTCTAAATCTTCAACAGGTTCTATGATTCTTGATTCCAACATTCTGTCTAATTCAATCTTCACTTTCCGCTTATATTTGGGATTCAATCTGTAGAGTCTTTTCTTAACTGGCCTAGCATCTAGCTTCAAGTGGATCTTCATCTCTCCAATGGGCCCTTTAATGCCCTTCATATCAGTGAAATTGGTTGGGAACAAGTCCTGATATTCATGCAGTAGTTATGTGATCTTATCAATGGTGGCATCGTCCCAGTAATCTCCAACATTAGCAAGCTTAGGTTCTTGCTCTATTCCAATATTAACTTTCTTGATTTTGATCGGTTGTCCAATGAAAGGTAGTTTAACTCTCGGTACTTCTACGTCTCTCTCTCCTTCTTTTTCTGTGATGTTCACATTCCTAGGATCATCATCTTCATTAGCATTGATATTGTAACATCCTTGCAATTTTTCAAGAGGTGTAGTCCATTCATACTCTTCTTGATCAATAGGGAGGTTTGGTGCCTCCTCAAAGACTTTATGTCTTACAACTTGTAGAGCTTGATCTACTGAAGGGTACTGGGTTTCAAATAAAAATGTAGCTACAAAGTTCTGAGTCGTACCGTACCAATCTGAAGTGGTGAGGCGTAGTTCTGGTTGAAGATACCAATTGATAGGCATTGTGTCTAGAGTGTTGATGAAATTATGCACCCACTGTTCTTGAGGAAGGCTGCTCCAGGCCTCCTCACAACCTCGCACATGGTCCTTCGGACAACTTTGACCTATGTATCTAACTTCACATCCTTCTAATTGTTATGAAAAGCTCACTGCCATCAAAGTGTGACATTGCATCTAGTATGTGATGTTTGTTTTATGTGTCCCCGAGCATCTTGCTGATGTTTCTTTCAAAGCCTCATCTAGTGCCAACAATCTCTATTGTACTGGTACAATTTCTTCAAAATCTGATAAGAATGTTTCTAAATTATTTAAACCATCAAATGTGGGAAGATTTCTTACTTCTATGCCAATCTAATGAACTTCCCTGGTCAATATAGCACACCTCCGTGAAAAAAATTCATGCATTTTGTTCTTCCAATTCTCCATTGATTCTTATGAGTCCAATGAGCATGTGTTGTCACTTTGCCAGCTTAAATTTCCATTTTTTGTAGGGTTAATGTAATCTTGTTGTCTCACTGTCAATTTATATATATTCCCTAACTCATATGCGTGGTCTTATTCTCTGATGGGTTATGTGTATCTTCGACCTTCATCAAGACCCAGCGGTGTAATGACCCTAAGGCCATCACCTTCAAACATCATTCTTCTTTTATTTAATTCAACAACAATGGAATTGTTGAAAGCCCAATCAATTCCTAACAACACAGGATAAAGACAACTATCCTCAACTATCTCAATCACCTCAAAGCCCACAAATGTCCTTACTCCGTTGATGTCCATATGGACATGATATAGTCTCCCAAAGGGGATTATTGCATGCTAATTATCCATCCTAATATTGATAGGGGAATAAATTAGCTTAGGTTTTCCCATCAGTGCCCAGGTCTGCTTCGTCATAACATTGACTTCTGATCCTAAGTCGAGGACCACATAATCTATATCATAATCTCTAATCTGAGCATTAAGGTGTAGTTCCTTATTTGTCCTTCTCTTTCTATATACTTGATGTACTGATCTATTCAACAGAGGGTCTACCTTCCCTGGTTCATACTGTCGGATCAAGTGTTGTAGTTCTTGTAGGCTCTTTCATCCTTAATCAAATCAATGAACGTAAATAAGAAACTAGCAAGATTTATTACCTACTTTCCTTCTCCCGATGATGCAAACTGATCGAATGCTAGAGGCATCCCACATTCTTTCACTTCTGGTTGTGCCTTTGATGAAGAAACCTGATCTCCTCCAAATTCTCTTCTTGCTTCTTCAAACATATGATTCTCTTTCATCATATCAAACTCTCGTGTCTTCTCTACAACTCTTCTTACCCCTGATTCTTCTGTAGTATTTTCTGGAGTCACCCTGTCTTCTCCTGTAGCAGCACCTACTCTAGTGATAACAATGACTCTAGGATCCACTCTGTGAGGTTCTGCTGAGATTAATTGTACTTGTGGGTTTCCTCCTCGACTCTCTTGAAGTTTGGCTAACAAGACATGACAATCTTGAATAACATGTTCAAATGAGTTGCAGTAGCTGCAAGTGGTACAAGGGTTCTGACATTACCTTTCCAAATGTCATGGTTGTGCAAAATTATAACAAATGATCTGACCTCAGCCTCGTCCCATACCTCCTCCTCTTCCTCTTCCTCTGAATCCACCGCGAGGGTTGAATTTTCCTCTTCCCAGGGAGTTATTTTGCGTAGTATTTCCTTCTTGCTGTACTTCACCTTGAATTCTATATGTGTCTATTGATGTTTCATGCAAGAGGTCACAAGCCCTACAATATTTCTCATCATGCCTCATAGATTTACAAAATCTGCAGTAAAGGTTGGTAGGTGTCTGGACATATTTTTTCATGTAATAACATTCACCAGGGCAATGTCGATTTCTACATACCTTGCACCAAGATAGAGTAGCCTACCTCAAAGGGCTCAGAGCTCTTGAAGCCAAGTACTCATGAAATAGAGGAAAGTTCTCCTTGTCATGGCCCTCTGATTTGCATCTGATACACCAAATATCTTCTCTTTTATCTTTTCCCTTATATTTCTTCATATCTTCGACCTGCAGCGATAAGCTAGTTAGCTGACTCAAAATTTGACTCATACCTGAGTTGGACTCTCCCATAGGGGTTGATTCTAGTTTCATGGCGATCTCCAATGCCTCAGCCTACAAAGAGATCTTATGTAGCATCAGAGGGACTCTGATGTGTGGCAAGAGGGAAACAATGAACCATTATTTATTATGTTCGTCTGGAATTTGAAAACTCAAATGACCTATCAGGGTCTTAAACCTATGATCAAACTCCCAAACAGGTTCATCTACTCTCTACTTGATTTTTTTTAGCTTTGTAATGCACTACGACTCCGACTTGGGTTTCTTGAATTCGACAATCAACGTAGTCTTAATGTCATTTAGCAGTTTAGGCTGTACAACTCCTTGGAGAAATTTCATGTACCATCTTAGTGCGTGGTCTCTCAGGGTAGTACTAAACAGATCTCTCTTAACAACTTCATCAGTGACATTCTTAATACTCCATACAACTTCTCATAAGAATCAATGTTGATCAGAATCTTCAGATCCATCTCCCCTAAAGGTGGGTAACCTCATTTCATCTACCATAGATCTTCCTAGGGTTCTTGATTGAGTATGCATTGAACCACTTGTACTAGTGCTCTAAGTGATCTGATAACTTAGGTTACGCTGGTTACTTAATTATTCTAAAACAATAGGAGGAATAATAGTACTTACTTCAATAGTCCGTATAGTTCCTGAAGTTTCTGACTCTTCTCGACGAGGTTATTTAGTCTTCCATTTTTCTTCCCTAGTGGACACTGAATGTTCCTCATTCAATAACTCTTCTTCTTCTCCACTATAGAACCCTTCTTCATGTGTTGGTGGTTTGTGATTCTGCTCAAACAAGTTTTCTAGAGGAACTTCTCTAAATGATCTCCCATTGCACATGTGGCCAACCTCTTTGTCGCTATCGCTATCTGAGTTATTGACCATTAGCTCTTCAGTCCGACCGATTACTGTATCTTCAAGATGTTCTTCTCATGCAATAACATCTTGATCTTTAGCTTCATAAAATGTAAAATTTTTTCTCTAGGTCCATTAAATAAATATCTCTCTGCTTGGATATATGATTCTACTCTATCAATAGCAAATTCAGTAATGTACCCTCCAATGGTACTATCAAACTAGTGATCGACTTCTCTTGACATGGTGTTATCAACTCTCTTGACCTTCTTTACCAACATCGACATCCAAACCACAGGTGGTTTGAGTCTGATTTCAAACTGGGTATCTACTAATTTGGCTAGCAACTCGTATAGCTCTTGATGGATTCCTACCAATAATATCTCATGTATATAGGTAAAGATACACCTTCCCAACCAATCCTTTGTACTAAGATTAGGGTTCTTCTTCTGAGATTCAATGAAGTCCTTTTTTTTTTCTTCTGTCCACTTCTGAATCTTTGTCTTTGATGGAAACCACCTTGACATTCCCTCAAGAAGATCCTGGTCCCGACAACATAACCATTTGTTAGCATAGGAGTAGACCTAGGGTTTAGCTCTAACAACACACCAACAAACCCTAACTACTGGCCCTTTCGAAAACACCTGTGAAGCAGATGCAGTCTCACCCAAAGTAGCAATAGGTGGTTGCAGGACACATGTGTCTACAACTAGAGGAAATGCAAAGTGGGTCCAAAACAACAACAACAAAACATCTAGATATTGTTTACCAACTCAAAACTACTTCACATAGTTATATGTCATATCTAACACAATGATGCAATAAAAGAGTAATCAAAAGGCAAAAGAACACAACATCAATCCCACAGAATGACAAGATATACGTGGTTCACCCTCTCCCTAGGGATACGTCCACAAAAATGTGTTTCTTTATATTATAGGAAAACATACAGTTCTATATGCACTCTTAGCTTGCAGATATCTCTCCTGCTCTCTCTCTTTCTCTCCCCTCCCTGCACACCCAACTGCAGGGTTGATCTTCGCACCGAGCTAAAGATCTTACAACACAAACTATCTCTCAACAACAATAATCAATCATTACATCATCAACCCCAACCTAGGTCCTATTGAGTTTTATTTATACACTATAATGACTCTTGGACAACTACTAGCCTTTCGAAAACACCTGTGAAGCAGATGCAGTCTCACCCTAAGTTGTTGGAAAACTGAGCGGGGGGGGGGGCTGAATCAATTGTTACTGTGCTTAAACAATTATGGTTCTTTTAAACTCTTTGTAGAGACACTAAATGATGATCACAATAATGTATGGAAATAAACAATGGTACCTTCAACATCATTCACATATATGAGAAACACAGAGACAGATATTTCCCGAGGAAACCCATGCAGGGTAAAAACCTCTTTTTCTTTATATGATAAGTAATGGTTACAATATTTACAATATCATACAAATGAGCACCAACTCATAATGAGGCTACAACCTCAGTTTTGAAAGTTGCAACTTGCTGAGAGCACCAACTCTCTGTTTTCTCTAGCACCCACTAGAAGGAAGCACCAACTCCCTGGTTTCTCTAGCACGAACTAGAAGGAAGCACCAACTCCCTGGTTTCTCTAGCACCAACTAGAAGGAAGCACCAACTCCCTGTGTTCAAGAACCCACCTGAACCTTTGAGAACACGAGTCCTCCCTAGCTCCTCCCAACCACCCTGAAATATAAATCTTTGCTACTGAAATTTATTACAGTGATATGATCAACAATGGCTTACCAGGCTTATCACTGTTCTGTTGCATTTATTTTCTCTGTCTGCCTCATTGCCTTTTTTCTCACATCACTTGCGCTATCTGTTCTTCTTCTTTTTATGCTCTGTGTGCCATGTCCATTCACTGCACAATTCCTCTTCTGTGCTATTCAACTGCTACACTCTCCTCCTTCTTTACACATGAATCACCTTCACCAACAACAACCACAACAAACTCCTACAACAACAACAACACCATCTCTTCTCTGTAACATGTATTTATAGCTTCTGTGCACCTTGTGCATGCAGTGTTCGCAATGCCTCTGCATGCTGACTTTGCGCCGTTATCCTCCACCTCTCGAGTGTTCTATCTGATCATCATCGTGATTCTTCAGCTTCTCTGGTGGTTCGCCGCGCGTGTCCGGCATCACTGTATGTTATCCTGAGATTCCTCATCCTCTTTGGCAGTTTGAGACTCTTCGTCTTCTCTGTGACAATCGAACTCACTTTCTCTGTTTCAGTTACAGGCCTCAATTCCCATCCATCTGTCAATCCCTTCTAATAATAGTCTTCCTTCACCGGACGAAGCTTGGAGACTCTTCATCTCCTCTAGTGATCACACAAAGGTCTCTTTGACTTCTCTAGCAGATGTCATCAATGGTTTCTAGCAGTCTCACTGCGTCGTGCCTTAGTAGCCCTCCGATCTTGTTTAAATTCATATACATCGTTGGATATGCGGCGAGCAAATCTAGACGGTCAATATCTGTGCTCTCAGATCTACGGTCAAGATTCGATTCCGGAGCCCCCTTGCCATTCTATCTTTAAGCAGAGGGGGGGGG